>JADGMU010000695.1:0-39138 GCA_016920895.1 Vaccinium myrtillus | reverse complement strand
ATAAACTTAATTTTACTAATATGTTTTTATAATTTTATACATGTATGAACTTATTTATGTACAAAATAGATTTTTTTTTGAAGTTCAAGACTTATATTAGAGCATAAATACCTAATATTTTTTCCCGTTAAAGCGTGAATGTTCGAGTTCGACTCAAACCTGGTAAAGCCGCTCAAGCTCGGTCACGTCAAATTTTCATTGAGTTTGAGTTGGCTACGAGTTCGTTTAAAAATTTAATGAACGAAATTGAACATTCTAAAGCTTTTTTTCTGATCTTACTGTTTGTTTTAGTTGTTTGTATCTTTGACTTGGTTGTTTTCAACTTGCAGTGACCTCTTCTAGGTTGCGTTTATTAATGAAATTTCAATCTATTTATCAAAAAAATCTTTTTTTTTTGTCATGGAAACTCTAATTCTTTACGAGCCTCAAGGCATAAACAATAGGGATAGTCCTCAAGTGTTTATTCAGTGGTCTTTGAGACACTGCTACGTAATATTGACTATACGATTCTTGAGCAATTATTTAATTTCTTAAAGGGCACTATCATGTGGGTTTCAACACCTTTATTTATTAAGTATTTTCGTAAATTTAATACATTTAGTATTAGGCACATAAAAATGTGTGATTGATAAAATAATTTTTCGAGGTTAAGATTGAACTGTCTCCGCCGTCGGTTGACCACTTCGATAATCAAGACCGTTTACTTTGAAAACTTCATCCAAAAATCAATCATAATAAAAAGAATGTTTATCGTATTTTGACCGTTATTTTCTAAAACAAATTTCCGTCGTAAAAAATGGAAGAAAAACAAAGTTTGAAACACTATTGAGAACTCGTATTTTACAACATAGATAACTAATGAAACTATATGGAATGTTTCCTGATCAG
Organism: Vaccinium myrtillus; assembly: GCA_016920895.1. Lineage (NCBI taxonomy): Eukaryota > Viridiplantae > Streptophyta > Magnoliopsida > Ericales > Ericaceae > Vaccinium > Vaccinium myrtillus. Next base: position 38,250 of record JADGMU010000695.1, on the reverse strand, counting down.
CGTAATTTTTGGGACAAGGGTGGGTGCTGGGCACCTAGGTGCTTTGCACCGTGCTGTGCATGTGTCGGCTATCCGATTGTGTTTTGAATGATCCAGATGTGTTTTGATTTTTTATCGGTAAAAATAAATCAAAATTAAATTAAAATTGTCGAACAGATCTAGGCCGTCCAAAACACAATCGGATGGTCGAGAGGTGCACAGCACCCAAGTGCACAACACCTCCCCCAAATCCGTAATTTTTGGCATGATTGGTGTTATAGATGATGTCTACCCTATCATGAAAGTGAGTCTAGAAGGGCCCTCAAATGTATTGGCAGAGGTATCTAGGGGCCCAAGGGGATCTCGGCCCCTTCCATTTTTTTTGAAATTAATATTTTTGTAATATTAGATGTTATGTAATTACTATTTTATAATTAAGATCGCAATATCTAAAATTCTTTGTAATTTTGATTTGATCTGGTAAAAAATTAAAAGTTATTTTTTACCAGATCAAACGTACAGATCAGCTTGGGGACCCATTTTTCAGTCTCAAACGAACGATCCAAACCGTTCATTCATCTTAGAATAATTTTTCGAGGGGCTTTGGGAGAAATCACCTCAATCAGACGTGTGTAAAAGCTCGATCTAAAGCCCACTCCGTTTCCTTCGAACTTTTGAAAAATTATTCTAAGATGAATGAATGGCTTGAATTGTTCATGTGGGACCCAAAAGTGGGTCACTAAGCTGATCTGTACGTTTTGTGTTCATTTTGCTTCTGTCCCCTTAGAATTATCGTAAAAAAATTTCCATTTCTTTCATAGACGAAAGTAATCACATGAGCGCTTCAATTTTCGACAGTAAAACAAGATAATATCATATACAATATATTAATATACAACAAAAAACTACACCATATATTAAGTACATTTTCATGAAAATATTTTTCTTAAATATTTCTTGGACTAAAATTCTAACTCCGCCAATGCTCAAAGGGATTGGAAAAATAGACCGGAGACTATCTTCCTCTTTAACAATATTCAAACGGATTGATTGCCCTTATACTCGTTCCCAATTATGGGTTAAAAAAATGAGTAGGCTTAGTTTTCCGTTTGATTTTAGCAACTCAGTCGCTAAAATCAACCATGATTTTAGCACATGCTAAAATCATGATTTTGAAATCAAAAAATGAAATGGTTCCGTGTATCGTTTTTCGATTTTTTCGCACCAAATTAAAGTACTCCTCGTGTACTTTAATTCGGTGTGAAAAAAATCAAAAACGATAAACGGAACCGCTTAATTTTTTTAAATCAGTTGATTTTAGCAACTTAATTTTGTAATTTTGTAGTGTCTACCAAGTAAGACCACTTGGATCTAAAATTTTAACCTTATTTGTGGATGTGGCAATGAAAAAGACACCAAATATGGGACAAAAGAAGTCACAATTTTGTGGAATAAATAAGCATGCAAATAATAAAACGAGTTTGGGTGGAATAAATAAGCATGCAAATAATTGAGGTCAATAACGCCAGATGGCGGTCAGAACGTGTAATATGAAATATATTTAAATACACACTAGTCCAATTTTGGCATACTATTTAAAAAGAAGAAAAAAATAATTAAAAATCCAGAAATCCCATGAATAGTAGGTCAACAAGATCATCCCCTCAAATTCTTGCCATTACTCCCTAGCTTCCACCTGTAAATCTTGACTTCAAATAGCATGCAAATTTAATCTTCAATAAGGAGGAAATTTCAGTTTACATAAGGAAAATGCATCTATGGCCAAATTCAAGAAGCATGCCAATGTATAATTTTCTCAAGGTATGGCAAGAGGTGTTTGGCTTACCTCATTCAAAAATGAATTCTTCTATAATGTATTTTCGGTTTTTGAGTTTAGAAAACAAAAGCCAGAAGTAGAGGGAGATGAGCTTTTTTATTTCTCATGTTTCACTTTTTTCATTTTGGTTAACATAAAGTCCTATAGAATGTATTTTACACATATCTCCCAAACATTACTCTTGTTGTAAAATACATTCTGCACGAATATCCAAAACATTCAATAGATCCACAATGCATTATGGTTATAATCCAAAAGCCAGAAATGCAAAAAGTTAAAAAAATGAGGCTCCCAAACTTCCATTCTGGCTTGGATAGTGTGCAGTGCCGGTCCAAGCTTGAGTTGCGACCGCTTTAGGTCTCAAAAAATTTAAGAATTTTAAGGCCGCCTTTCTATTTGATATCCCTTATAATAGTCGGGGAAAATTTGTACATAGTGAGCTTTAAGACCCAATTACATACTCAAAAAAATAGTACCTAATGAATACTTGTATTTGGTTTTAGAAAGGTAATTTATCTGCCTATATTTTGTTCATAAAGATTTTTGAAAGAAAATAAGAAGATAATTGATACACCGGGAAACATAGATAATGCTAAAACCAATCGAAGATGTGCATACAAATAGAGGATGATAGACAGAAAATAGTGGTTCCACTTGCTACGAGCCATCATGATTATAGGTTCGGTAAAACTAAGGGGACAGATGCACGTGTACAGACGGCGTACCGACGGCGTCGCCGACGCCGTCGTGGGTCCCATCCGGTCAATCCGAGCCGTTCATCTTTCTCAAAATCAAATTCCGAGTGGGCCCAAGCGAGAATCGAGGCAATCGGACGGTTGTATGAGCTCGATCCAAAATCACTCCATTTCATTCAAAACTCGGCTCGACCGGATGGGACCCACGACGCCGTCGGCGACGCCGTCGGTACACCGTGTGTACACGTGCATCTGTGCACGTAGCAGCGTTCTTATAGGTTAACCGATACGGCAATACCCATCATGATTACCCCATCACCATCATAATTAAAGATTACATCGAATTATAGTCTTGAGTGGAGCCTAAAGTACGTGTCTTTTTTTTTTTATCGTACTCATTAATCATGGATTCATGATTAAAATTTAATAAGGTGAAGATTTATCTCTTAATTAGTATGTGAAACCGCTCATCACAGGATTCAAACCCCTTTGAACGAGTTATAACTGAGTTGGTTCCTATCATAACATAATCACCTAAATTGATCAATCATCCTTAAATTGTTTTTCATTCTACCACCCCCGGACGCGGACGAAGGGGGATGTGCCAGAGCGAGAGCGTAGATTGAGAATTGAGAACGAAAGATTTATATGACCTAGCTTATTCTCATGTGTTAAGCAAATTTTCCACAAACTTATATGTTTGAAAATATCATATTTCATATGTTAAAATCTGTTCCCCTTGCAACACTAATCATGATTCTTTGAAGTCCGTGTTTGGAAGCAACTTTTTTTTCAATTATGGAATTTGGATTATGAATTTTAAATTATAGTCAGAGTATATTATGAATTACATAAAAACGTTTGAATGATATGTGCAGAATAGATTTGGCAACGGAGGAGTGTTCGGAGTACAAACATTAACCATTTTCATTATTTGACTAATGGAGAAGGAAAAAAAAAAAAAAAAACGAGAAAACAGCACAATAGTGTGCGTAATACAAGGGTAGTATATTTGGTTATTCTTGACCTCGATTATGAGCACTTCCTAAATATTTTTATTTTCATGATAATTATAATACGATTCAATCGAATTAGGGTATCACCAATGGTATACTCAAAATTGAATAACCAAAAGTTGACACATCACTTTTTGATTATCCATTTAGAAGATGGCTAAAGTTAACAATGCAGAGTTCCACAATAGCATAACCAAAATTGAGTGTTATATCACATTTCAAACTAAAAAAGAAACTATATATTTTTAAAATAGCTTTTTAGTCAAAATTGTTCTTATTTTCAAAAAAAATTTAATAACAGTTATTTTTAAAAAAAATTAAAAAGAAAGTTTTCAAAAATATGAAATAGTTTAAAAAAAAAAATCAGTTTTAAAAAACAAACAGTTTTCTAAAAACCAAAAAATACTTTAGTTTTAGAAAACAAAAAGTTTTCCAAAAAAAAAAAACAATTCATTTCTAGGAAACAAACAATTTTCATTAAAAAAATTCAAAAAACTTAAACAATTTTAAAAAAAAACCGTCTTTGGAAAAAAAAAAATTCAGTTTTATGAAACAAACAGTTTTCGGGGAAAAAAAGTTTTTGAAAAGAAATTACATTTGGTTATTGGGAAAAGGTTGGTAACTTTGAGTATGCAAATGCCAAAATTTGAGTATTGGTTAAGATGTTACCAACTTTAAGTATTCCATTGAGAACTCTTTTTGAGGCAAACATTGTTAACTTTAATAACATTTTGATTTTGAGTATGCCATTGGGAATAACCTAGCTTCAAATTTAGAGCGACACGAAAAATAATACAAAATGAAAATTTTATGTTATGAATATTCGAGATGAATACTCAATCTATTAAACAGAACAGTTAGCCATTTTCCTATATGCAAAGTCAGTATCTTTTAGGAGTATAATGCAAACTAAGAGAAAATTAATACTCACATATCCACTCATTAAGAGTAGAATATTTTTTAACTCCCAAATCACTACATAAATACACAAAAAGAAACTGACAAACAAAACCCCAAGAGACAATTATTTTGGACAGCTCTAAGAGTAAATTACAAGCCCCTATAAATAACTGATCATCTTCTACCTCCAATCATCTGCATAATTAGAATTGAGAGAGAGAGAGAGAGAGAGAGAGAGAGAGGATAATTAAGCTTATTTTTGTCAATAGTTTTAGCCATGGCAAAGAAGCCAAGCATGGGTCGCCAAAAGATCAAGATCGCGAAAATAGAGATAAAAAACCATTTACAAGTCACCTTCTCAAAACGGCGTTTTGTCCTGTTCAAGAAGGCGAGCAAGCTTGCACACTATGTGGCGTTGAAATTGCAATTATAGTTTTCTCTCCGGCTGGGAGAATATTTTCCTTCGGCCACCCTAGTGTGGACTCAATCGTTGATCGATTCCTTTGTCGAAACTGTCCAAAAAATACCACCATGCGCCACCTCATTGAGGCACACTATGATGCTAGTGCGCGCAATCTCAATTCACTACTCACTCAAGTTCTCGACGAATTGGATGCCAAGAAAAAAAGGGGTGAAACTCTAAATCATGTGAGAAAATTAGCTAGCCAAAGGAAGTATTGGTGGGAGAAACCTATAGATGAGCTAGGTTTGAATGAGCCTGAACAACTAAGGGATGGAGGAGCTAAAGCTTAAGACAAGAAATCAGGTGAATAAGATTTTTGTAGAGGGTAACGTAAATCCTTTGCCATATTTCTTAGCGGGCGTTATTGAAACGATTGATTCGGCTGAGATTAAACCCTATCAAATCAATGCTTCTTCCACAGCTCCCTAAGTCCATAATTTTGGTTATGGTCGTGGATTTGTTTCTGAGTTTTCCTTGTCCAATTTAGTGGTGGTATCAAAGTTAATCCTTAATTTTCAGTTATGTTTAGTCCATGAGTATTAATTGTCATGATTTCTTGGGCTAAAAAACTTCAATTGTGGCCTTTAGGCCTAGAGAAAACAGATCACCTCAAGAAGCCCAGCCCAATAAAGACTTCATCCCGTCCAAAGGCCCACAAAGCAAGTGAAAAAGGTCAAGCCCTTTTTTTATCCTTTTTTTTTTTAACAGCAGAAAATATTATAGAAGTTCTAGTAAAAAGATTTTAGGTGTTTGGATGTCACGAAGCAAAATGCATTGCGGATGATAGATTCTCCGAATTGAGAGATGGAGGCAAAATCTCAAAATTAGCTCCAAAAGAGCTTTTACATTCTCCTTTTTTCCTCAAAATAAAAAGACTGGGGGTGTTTGGGAACCTCATTTTCAGCTTTTCGTTTTTAAGTTTTTGGATTTTCAACTTTTTGGATTATGGTCAGAATGTATTTTGAATTTGGTAGGAGTGTTTGGGAGAAATGTGCAGAATGCATTTTATAACAGGAGTAGTGTTTGAGAGATATGTACAGAATCCATTTTGTGGGGCTTTTTGCTAATGAAAATGAGAAAAGTGGAAAATGAGAAATCAAAAAGCTCCTACCCACCTTTTTTCACTTCTCCTCTCTAAAGTAAAAAATGGAAAACTCATTTTCTTAGAAATCATTTTGGCCCAAGGCTCCGAAACATCCAAAACCCAAAAATGTGAAAATGAGAAGTTGAAAAGGGGCTCCCATTTGGGAGCCTACTTTTCAGCTTTTCATTTTCAACTTTATGGTTTTTTAGCTTTTTGGATTATGGTTAGAATGTTTTTTGAATTTGTGAAGAGTGCTTGGGAAAGATGTGCAAAATGCATTTTCCAACAAGAATAGTGTTTGGCAGAATATTGATAAAAATGAGTTATGAATTGATTGTTTACCATTTTGCCTCTATTTATTTATTATGCTAGTATTAAAAACGTGTACGAATATTATTTTTAGCAAGTTTTTAAACTCATATTGGGAAATGATTATTTAACGCGTCCTGACCCTTTTTTTTGTAAAATAGTATATTTTTTCTCTTTATTTGTTTTTTTAATTGAAAGTCCCCCATACTAAACAAAAAAATACCACTCTCCCTAAAAAAAAAAATTGGACATAAAAAATCTTTAACATTTAAACATTACACAAAAGTACTCCTATATAACCAAACTACACTTTTACAGTGTGTACGCACTCTTCCTTCCAAAACCACTCTCCTGTCCAAAACCATAACCCAACAAAATAATGGAATCAGTCCATGGAATCAAACCCTCACACAGTCTTCATTCCAAAAACACACTCTTGTCCTGGGTTCTCTCTACATTCACTCCAAAAAAACCCCAACAGAACCCCAAAAAATGAAATGAAAGGGCATTCCTTCACACCCCCTCAAGATTTGAACGATTTTTCCGAGGATGAACAGATTGGCGCCGAGAACGCTGTGTAGATCTGCGACGTCTTGTGGCTTCTTCCCTCTTTCTGTCATTTGTTGGTGGTGGGAAAAAAAGGGGATTCCAGAGGATAAAGGGGTAGAGGGGTAGAATGGAGAGTAGAAATTGAGGGAAAAATGAAAATTAGAAAGAGAAACGGAAAAGGAGCTCTGAAGCTCTTTTTGCTTTCTGCTCTAGAAAGTGAAAAATGAAGAAGCTGTTTTGACAGAATGGCTTCTGGGTGTTGTAGGCCAAACACCCAGAACTTGATAAGGAGAATCTGAAAACAGGAAAAAGTGTCGCCCAAACACCCTCCTTTTTTTTTGATAATCAAACACCCTCCTAGATGCAGTACAATTTCAGAAAAAAAGAAAAAAGAAAAAGAGAGGTGTAAATGCAATGCATTTTCACAAGAATCCTGCTACAGGCACACAAAGAGGCACATCACCAACCACACAAATCCCATGTGGCAAGTGGGCCCCAACTTTTCTAATTTTTTTTTAAAAAAACAAAAAACCAAAACTTCTGAAGCACACCTGTATTTCGTTTCCAAACAAAGGGAAAAAGGGAAAGACGAAGGCGACGAAAGAAGATCGAACCACCCCAGCCCCCGCCCTCCAACACAGGCAACCACCACCACAATCGGCGGGTACCACCGCCCCGACGAGACCCAATTTCCCCAAATTCACTTTTTTTTTTAACGGCCCCAAATTCATTACAAACCCTATTTTTTTTTCTATGTTTTGGGGAAATCAATGAATCAAATTGACATATGTTCAGAGAGAGAGAGAGAGAGAGAGACAGAGAGAGAGAGAGAGCTTGGTGGTGGGTATGGCTTCAAGTCACTTCGGGCGTCGGTGCGGAGTCGGTCAAGTCAGAGTCGGGCAAACAAAAGCTGAGTCGTGGTTGAGTCGGGTTGCTGGGGCTCTGGTGGCCGTCGGTGGTGGTGGTCGCCTGTGGTGGAGGACGTCGGCGGCAGGAGCTGGGCTGCTTCGATCTCCTTCCTTTAGCTTTCTCTCCCTCTTTCCCTTTGTCAGGTTGGATTGTAACAGGGCGTTTGTGTTTGAGAAGGCTGGGGTTTTTTTCTTTTCTTTTTTTAATTAGGAAAAATGTGGGGCCCACTTGCCACATTGGATTTGTGTGGTTTGTGGTGTACCTCTAACATTTCTGCTTTCACAAGGGAAAAGTAAACGAAAAATTATTGGGAACTCTAAAAAGACTCATAATTCATGTAATCAAACTTTTTGACTGTGTTTGATTTGGGTTGCCAAAATCATCCTTCCCTCACAGCTTGGTCCCCAATAAGTTTTCTCTTTATTTCTGACTCTCATTCTTTTTTCTTTTTTTCTTTCTCCACTCATTACCCTAAAAAGTTTTTTCAAATCCGAAACCACCAAACTCTTTTGTATATCAAGCTATTCAGCAAAAACTTGGATATAGGACATCCTAATTGGATGGTGGAATTTCGGTGTCTTTTTAGGGTAACAATACATTGTCTTAGGCCATCTCCATAGTACCTTTTTTGCCACAAAATTTGAGTAAAAAAATTGGCCAAAAGTTTGATTTGATATTGAGGACTTTGATGGCTATCATCAAATTTTTCATCAAATCCCCACCTTATCCCAAATGCTGCCTAGGAAAGGAAAATTGCAAAGGCATTTAATGAAAGAATGACATAAAATGCATTTACTATTTATAGAATGTACAGTTTGAAAATTTGGTGAAAGAATTGATATAGACTCTTTCTTCCTCGATTTGATTAAACATTTGGTTCTCCCTTCATTTTTTTTTTTTTGACACAGAAATGATAAGATTATATTAATGAACGTCCAATGACACTTACAAAAAACGGAATTCATTACAAAGATCTTGGACAAAGCCAAACTAATCATCTTAATAGAGAATAAGAAACGCACAAGGCAATCAATGTGTTTCACCCTAACCCAGGCATGGCCTGACGCAAAGAACGACACTTACAAGATTCATACCTAGAATCAACATCTCTGAAGAGACTTAGTGCTAGTTAAAGATAAAAGGCAAAGAATACCCAGACGATTGGATGGACTCCAATGAACTCTCAAAACTACAGATCTTCAAAGTCACCACGAGTTTCCCTGCCAGCGATATCATGCATGTAGGGCAAGAACACTGTTGGCATAGATACCATTGTAAAGCAACCACGCCTGAAAGTACCCGATCTGTAGACGAAAATTCGTCCGAAGACGAAACTAACAATTCTCACAAAGTGAGAGACATAATGTACCCTCTCAGATCAGACGACAAGTTGTTGATCTGGAGAGACAAAAGAAAAAGAAAGAACAAACGAATAAAAGTATATGGCAGAGTAACCTTCATTTGGGGGCTTCAAAATTTGCAAGTATTATTTTGAGCCTAAATCGGCCGCAAGAATTCCTTTAGCTCGGGCCGACTCTGTTCGGATCTAAGCTTCTTCATTTACTGAAGTTCTCATGGCAGAGTAACCTTCGAAAGGGCTAATTATTTAGTACTCATTAAGCACCACGTGGCCGTACTCCAGGACATTCTAACACCGCACATGCATTCTCGTGGTATCCATGTATAAGTATATGGACCTCACATAAATGTTTGGCGATTGAATGATTTGAAAGACTACGTGGCCGTGCTAACTGTCCAAAAATAATTTTTCCAATATTATCTTGATAACTCACCAAAGATCTGTCCAAAAATAATTCCCACCGACCGAAGATTTTAGACAAGAAAATCTCTCTTGGCGTCTTGGATGGGAAAAGAAATAGAAAGAAAAGCAAAAAGGACCCCCCCTCCCTCTCTCTCTCCTGGATGCTCCGGCGAGATGTTTTCAGTGCAGTGAAGTAGTACTAAAGTTTCCCCCGCGTGCCGATCAAAAAAAAAAGGGACCCCCCCCTCTGGACGCCTCAAAACCCGGGGAAAAAGCAACCGGAAAAAACAATAAAAAAAGAAGAAGTGTGTGAACAGTGCCTACTAAAATACTGTATGAGTTGGCACGGTAAAATAATTTGAAGAGGAAGAATAGAGAGTCTGATTTTTGGGGGTTTTGGGAGGTTGGCTTCCTATGCTCTTGTGAAGCCTACATCCACATAAAAACCTAACCCCTATATCTACTGAAATCTGATCCACACACTAACTATTATTAAAGCCGTATACAGAAGACTTACCGACACTTTTTTCTTTCTTTTTTTTTTTTTTTTGCTTCTACAAAAACAAATTCACACCCGGATAACAAAAAGTATTACAAATAAAAATACGGGGTATTACAATCTATCCCCCTTAAAATAATTTCCTCCCGAAATTTAGTAATTGGATGTAGTCAAAATAACATTTAAAAACTCATTATAAAGTCCGAATATATTTAAATTGGAAAACTCATTATATTGATGTAAGCAAACATATATTGATGAACTTAGGGGGGATGCTGTGCATGGGATGCACAGCACCGTGCTGTGCAGCCCCACGGCGGGCCGCGCCGGCATTTTTTTGATGATCGGAGACATTCACCACGTAGACCTCGTCGAATACTACAAGTGTAGAAAAAATCAATTCGATCGGATATCTTTAAGTACGTCATCGGAACACAAATACTTTGAAAACAAATGGAACACAAATGGACACAAACACTGGATCAAAATCACTTTTTCATGTTATTTGTGTGCCGATGAGGCACTTAAAGATATCCGATCGAATTGATCTTCGGCAGACTTGTAGTATTCGACGAGGTCTACGCGGTGAACATCTCTGATCGACAAAAAAATGCCGGCGCCGCGGCGCCGTGGGGCTGCACAGCACGGTGATGTGCATTGGGATGCACAGCACCCCCCAGGTTCCTATATTGATATCGATGGATTTTTGTGTTAAGATTTTGACTCATTTGACATTATAAACTACTCTAAGCTGGAGTAGCAAAAAATTATGAACCATTAACAAATTTTTTACTCTTTGAATACATCTAAACTAGACACATTTGAAAAGTAAGAAAAATATTAAAAATTATTTTAAAAAAAAAAATACTACTTAATACAAATAAACACGAATACAAAGCAGCCAAAAATAAAATTTTTGGAGATAAGTTAGGGCCTGTTTGGGCGCCCTCTTTTCCCATTTTCTCATTCTCGTTTTCCCGTTTTTGCTGTTTAGGCCCCGATTTGCAGAACCCATTCTCCCAGAACACGTTTGCCATTTTTCACGTTAGAGCGAGAAACTGAAAAACTGGGGTGGAGCTCCTTTTCCATTTCCCAATTCTCGTTTTTAATTTTCCTATCATTTATTTCTCCCTTTATCTGCCTTATCTACCCCTTATCCTCTTCCATACTCGAGAACCACAGAGAGAAGAGGACTCCTGCGATTGGAGAGAGGAGGAAAGGCAAGAACTCCTGTGATTGGGGTTTGGCTTAGGATTTTCAGATTTAGAGGTGTAGTGGGTAGATTAGGTCTTGAAATGGAATTTTTTGAAGTGTGATTTGGGTTTAGATTGAAGATTCAAAGATTTTGGAGCTTGATTGATAAGATATGGAGAGGTTTGGTTTTGTCGACTGTGACAGAATAAGGAAGAAGATGGGTTTGGCCCTTTTGGGTTGTAAATGGTGAGGAGAGAGAGAGAGAGTAGATTTGTACCACTTCTCTTCTTCTTCTTCTTCTTCTTTTTTTTTTTCCGAAAATTTGTTAAATCATGGTGAGGAGAGAGAGAGATAGGATTTGTACGTTTTTTTCCCCGAAAAATTGTTAAAACTCAAATGGATCAGTGTCCATCTCAAATGGATTTTGGGTAACTTTCAATTAAAAAAAAACAGGAAGAGAAAAAAATATTTTTCAACCAAAAAATAAAAAACAAAAAACATAATACTCCTACCTTTTTAATTGCTAAAAATATTTCCCAATATAACTTTAAAAAAGTCGCTAAAAATGATATTCATACACATTTTTAATATCATAATAAATAAACAGGGGCAAAATGGTAAACAACCCATCCATAATTCATTTTCATCATCATTCTCCCAAACACTACTCCTGTTGCAAAATGCATTCTGTACATTTCTCCCAAACACTCATATCAGATTCAAAATACATTCTGACCATAAATACTGGAAGAGTAAACGAAAAATTATTGGGAACTCTAAAAAGGCTCATAATTCATGTAATCAAACTTTTTGCATATCTTTCTTCCTTATAAATACTGGAAATGGAGTACTTCCACTGAGGGATACTCCGGGATTCACTTATAAATACTGGAAACCTACTCTCTCTTCCTTGCATATCTTTCAGTTCATCTTCTTCTATTCACTCTTATCCCCACATCAGAATATGGAGTACTTCCCCTTCAAGCTTCTCCTACCCATCTTAACTTTTGTTTCAGTGAGTTTCATTTCATACCTCCCATTTCCTGAATACAGATTAAGAATCCATTTTCTTAGGATTTTCTCCTCCCCTCTCTCTCGCATACGCCTATATTTATGTCTCCAACTCTCCATGTGTTTCTGCTGCGACCTACAACTTAGCGTTTTTTTTTTTTAAACGAGAAAACTTATATTATTAACTAAAAAAGGACACTACCGGTCCGAAAATACAAGAAAACAAAGACAAATAAAGAAAAACACAAAAGCCGCAAAACTTGTTGTAGTATCTTTTGGAACCGCTAATCCACTCGGATGTGGCCGGAGGAAGATGACGGAAATATATCAGCGTCCGAAGCTCTACATCTCTTCGTCCCACCGCAACTTAGCGCTTTGATTGTTGTAGTATCTTTTGTTTAATGTTCTTAATTTGCAGAAAGCACAGAAAACTTGTTTGGCATATCATATGGTAGTTTCCAAACCCTTTTTCCAAGTGACTCGAAAGTGATTAATTTCACTTTAAAATGAACATTTGAGGGTTTTTTTTTTTTTAATTTTTATTTCACAACAGTTGGAAGAGTTATAATGCAATTTTTATTAATTTTAGCAAATGCTGATTTTATCAAATAGGAAACTCACTCTAAGTGGTATTTTTTCACTTATATACTCTGCTTAAAAGAGTTCCAATTTTTTTGGTTGTTGCAGGTAGCGTTGGTGACAAGTCAAGCAACTGCTGATGTATCCCCAGATGCTTATTGGAAATCGGTTTTGCCAAATGCTCCCATGCCCAAGGTTGTCAAGGAGATTCTTCACAACGGTAATTTGGTTTTCGGATCCAGAGCCCTGCCTTGACTTTTTTGAAGCCTTAAAGCAAAAAACAAAAGGAGGCATTTTTCAAAAATCTTAAGTAACAAAATATAAGTAGCTAAATTATACATCCAAAAAAACAAATATTAGTATTGTCAATAAGAAATAACCGGCCCAAAACAATAACCAAACATTGGAATTTCAAACTCTTCCACCCTTCCGTATCAGGAGCATATAATGATCCCGTTGATAGAATATGACCTAAGAAAATTAAAACGCCCCAAATTAGTTAGAATAGAAATATATTAATCTTTACTCATGTTAGAATATAATCAAAATGAACAATATTATAGGCTTATAGAACGAAAACAAAACCTGGAATCACTTGAGAATCTGAGATTTTAGTTTTGGGAACAAGTTCCAAAGTTCTTCTGTTTCTCGATTCTCTACTCCTTCGCTGCGGCTCTCACACGCAAGTCCAGAACTTGCCTTATATTTTTTTTTTTGGTTCCGATAACACAATTTTTAAAACAAATCTTGAAACAAGATCTCATCCATTGAAATGAATGGCTAAGATTAGAACATTAAAGTTGTACACACTCTCTCTCCTTTCTCCGTCTCACCGAATCCCCCTCCCCTTTCCGGCTTTCCCTTTACCCTCACCCAACCCAGTGTGTTCATATCAACGGGAAAACTGATTAGATCCTTGCAGTTTGAGGAAAACAGAGACGAACCTTACCAAGAAAATACTTACAAATTACAATCTCACTGCTCTGAGTTTTCCCTTTTTTGTCTTGCGTTTATTTTTTATCTTCCTCCAAGAGGAATTGGAACACACACCGCCACACCGGCGTGGAATCTAGCTAGGAAGGAAAGTCTCTTTATACTCATACATGAAACAGACACAATGAACGAATCAATTACACCAACTTTAAAAACAGAGGAAAAATCAGAGGAAAATTTATTGAAGGAATCAAGGAAACCCAGAGTTATTTTCAATCCACAAACTAAAAAAATAGAAGAAGCAAATGGAAAGTCGGAGATGGAATCTCAAACTGCCGAAATTGAATCAGGAAATGGAATCGCAAATACTAAGATCCAAGAATCATCAGATTGAGGTGGGTAAGAGGGAGATATTAGGTGAGATGGCGAGAGGAGTGAGAGAGAGTGCAACTTTAATGTTTTAATCTCAATCATCCATTTTAATGACTGAGATATTGTGTCAAAATTTGGGTTAAAAGTTGTGTTAGTGGAACCAACCCTTTTTTTTTGGAGTTGATTTTGAGGCTCCCTTTTTTTATGCAGACACTCCAAAATGTAATGAAGTTAAGGCCATGTTCGGTTTTCAGTTTTGGTTTAGTTTTGGTTTTGATGACATCATCATTTCCCTCATTTCTCTCTATCTCTCTCCACTTATTACACCTGCTTACATCATCAAAACTAAACTAAACTCTAAACCAAACAAGGCCAAAACTATCCTTTTGAAAATATAAAAATCACTAGAGGCACTCCACCCCCAAATTGTCTCCTCATTTACTAAGGCACTCCAAACAGAAAATTGAACCAAAACCAAACGGAAAAAGAGAAGCAATTAACATTAGCAGTCCAAATGGTAAAGATAGAAGCAATCATAGTCCATAGCTATGCAAATCTGTTGTTGCATGTTAGATCGGAGTAGGAGAAATCAACGATCGGCGTGGCGGCTGGATGAATTGGGGAGGGAGATTAATCAAAATGAATAGAAAATTGAAAAAACAGGGGGAGGGGAAGGGAGCCGGTGTTCAAAAGATTGGCGTGAGGCGCCCTGCCTCTCCCTAAGCGGCAGCGGCTGGCTGAGAGACGGCTGAAAAAAAGGGCTCACGAGAGACGTTAGGTTAGAGAGAGTTGGGTTAGAAAAACTTCAAAAATATACATTACAAATTTACAACTAGAACATGGAAACCTTAAAAAAATTACAGCTAGAACAAAGAAACATTATAGCAGAATACCAAGGTAAGTTTCAACGTGGAGAATCTACTAAAAAAAGAAATAAAAATAATCACAAGCTTGAACCAGCTTTTAGATTCGAAAATTTCTAACATTTATGCTTGTAGTGGTAGTGGTGGTGATGTATTGAAGTGCATCGATATTTTTTCCCCTGTTTGGTTCCCCTCTCATCTGGATTGGCGAATTAACGATGACGAAATTTTTTAGTCGAACCACTCCCTTCTTAATATACACAACACCCACAATCATAACTTAATCCCGACAAAATCATAAGAAAAGAACTAAAAAACTACCTTATGAACTTAAATCCTCGATCTACAGCACTCAATTCACAATGAAGTTTTTGTTGCAAGTTAGGGTTTGGGTGGGCATCCATTTTTTCTTCTTCCATTAACAGAGGAGGCAGAGGAGAAGAGTAAAAAAATTTAGGAGCGCCTGAAGTAAAATTGAGAGTAAAAAACTTTAGGAGCACCCGAAGTAAAATTGAAACTTGCACGAGGGTGGTTTTGGAAAATTACTGTAAGTTGGAGTGCCTTCATCAATTTTTGGAGTGCGATTATCAACTCCCTTTTTTTTTTCCCTTCCCTTACTTAATTCATTGGTTTTGTTTTAAGTTTGGGGCTTTTTTAATAATGCATGTTTGGGACCTTGTAAATATGAAATCGGGCTTGAAATTGGACCTTATATATGATGTACATTTTTTTGGTATTACATAAGATACCTAGGGGGTACTAAAATTTGGGGGCTCTTGAAATTCAATTTTTTTGGGGGCCTAAATCGGCCAACACTTGGTTTAGCTCTGGCCCGGCTCTGTTCGGATCTAAGTGTAATACTCTAAATTTGGGAGTTGAGATTGTTTAGTCCCACATCAGAAGTCTACACGAGTGATCTTGAGTATATGACTAACCATGTAAGAAACTACTAGTACCTTGGGCTTAAGCATTTTGAGCCATGTGGTGTGGCTTGTGGATCAAATCAATGTAATGAGCTGTGGTCTACATGGGGCGTTATACTAAGCTTCTTCATTTACTGAAATTCTCATGGTAGATACCTTCAAAAGGGCTAATTATTTAGTGCTCCCGAAGCACCACGTGGCCGTACTCCATAACATTCCAACACCACACATGTATTCTCGTGGTACCCATGTCTAAGTGTATGGACCTCGCATAAATGTGTGGTGATTGAATGATTCGAAGCATCACGTGGCCGTGCTCATGAGCTACTGAATAATGTGTAGTAATTTGGTTTTTTGTATTGATGTATGTGCTCACTAAATTGTAAAAAGCCAAAAATAAGCCAATAAGTCACTTAGGGGTTGTTCCAAAAACTATCTTTTTTTATAATTGTCTTTTCACGCCTTATGAGACAGGTCATTCTCTCACGATACATCAATCCAAAAGAAAGGGGAAAAAAAAAAGACAGTAAAAAGACAGATATTTTACATATGGGGTAGTTCCAGTGAGGGCTTGTTCCACAAGTTTACATGTAACGTAACATCTAGGAAATTGTTCCAAATCTTTCGTCGTAACTTTGCAGAATGGATTGAGGGCAAGAGCACTTTAGTCGGAGAAGGGAAGGCCAGATACTCCCCACGTACTATGCAGCTACTGAGACCGAAATACATGATACTCGTAATGTAGGTGTTTTCTTCTTTGGAAAGGACCTGAAAAGGGGGACAAAGATGAAGCTGTATTTCACCAAAACCACCAATGCCGAAACCACTTTCTTGCCTCGTCAGGTTGCCGATAAAATTCCCTTTTCATCCGAGAAAATGGCCGAAATCCTTGACCAGTTTTCTATGAAACCCTACTCAAAGGAAGCCGAGGTATGTTTGTATCTTACTATCTTAGGGGTTGTTTCAATTTGTGACTTATTGTTCCAATTGGCTTATCGGATAAATTTAAATTGATGTATCGTGAGAAAATGACATGTCTTGTAAAACGCAATGGATCAATTTTTCAATAAATCTGTTTTAATGGAACATGCTCTTAGTTACATTACCATGTGTCTATAGACTCTATACTACTAGACTAGATGACTCAAAACATCTAACTTTTGTTTTCTCTTCACCAAGGTAATGAAAAAAACCGTCAAATTATGCGAAGAGCCCGGGATCAAAGGAGAGGAGAAGTACTGCGCGACTTCGTTGGAGTCGATGATCGATTTCTCCACCTCTAAGCTTGGAAAAAGCGTTCAGCCAATTTCCACTGAGGTAGAGAAAGAGACCAATAAATTACAAGAGTACCGTGTTTCAGGAGTGAAGAAAATGGGAGGTGAAAAAAGCGTGGTGTGCCACGAGCTGAACTACGCCTACGCCGTGTTCTATTGCCACAAGTTCACCGCCACAAAGGCATACGTAGTTTCCTTGGTTGGCGTTGATGGGACGAAAGCTAATGTTGTGGCTGTGTGTCACGCAGATACGTCGGCCTGGAATCCGAAGAGCTTGGCTTTCCAAGTGCTCAAGGTGAAACCGGGGACGGTACCTCTTTGCCATTTCCTTTCTGAGGATCATGTCGTCTGGGTTCAAAACTAGATTTCTCCTCGAAAAAGAATCAGCGTACCTGCTATATAGTTTAATTCCGTCTGTTCGTTTTAGTGTGGTTTGGATTGTCATAATCTGAAACTCTATATACTCAGATACTAGTCATATATGTATTTGTAGTACTGCCAATCCCAGCACATATGCTTTTGTATATAGTGTGTTGTTGTTGCTGCATCATGTTGGATGCTGGTCATATATGTATTTGTACGTAAGTACTGCCAATCCCAGCACATATGCTTTTGTATATAGTGTGCTGCATCATGTTAGCAGTATTATACTGTATTTTGTTTATAGTATTCCATTCTCTCACCAATTGAAAGAAGCGATTCCATGGAATTCGCTGCGGGTGTAACTGGTTCGGCTCGGTTTGTGTGTATTTTTTCAGAGGATAATTTTGACACTCTACCTTCTTATAATTGCACTTCAAAATTTGTTTGTATCAAACAGTTCCATATATGGCCAATAATATCATAACAAATACTCCACTCTCAATAAAATTCCATAAGATTGAACAAATAACACGAATTATTCAAATGAAGTATGAGACAATAAAAAGAAAAGAATTCCGGAAAATGAAAAGCATATCGTATACTTCTGGTTATATCAAATTACGATTGTGGCTATTGAATATGTGAACTTCATCACCACATACGATAGGGTAAACCTACGGGTACAGAAAGTTTGGAACAGAAAATGTACCGAGCTGCTTGGGGGACCCACTTTTGGGTCCCACACGAGAGATCCGAACCGTTCATTATTCTTAAAACATTTTTCCGAGGGGCCCCATAAAATTTCAGCTCAATCGGACGGTTAGAAGTGCTTAAACCAAAGCCCCATAATAGGCTAACCGACACTCTTTCTTTTCTTCTTCTTCTTTTTTTTTTTTTTTTCTATAAAAACAAATTCACACCCGGATGACTAAAAGTAATTGGATGTAGTCAAAATAACATTTAAAATAATAGGAGTAATAATTATAAAGTCCTAATATATTTAAATTGGAAAATTCATAAGAAAATATGAGTTATTACAAAATATACCACACAAATGTTGATATTGAGAAATAAATACTTCGCCATTATTCATGAGAAATACTTCGCCATTATTCACCATTGAAGAATGAAGATGCTCTTGGAGAATAATGCATGATTCGAAAAATCAAATGCTGGCTACTGCCTTACGATGGTGAATAATACTTCCTCTATTCCAAATTGCTGAACTTTTGGAAATTTCATTTTTTTTTAAGCAGACATACAATAACTGCATTAAATAAATACAATCACATTAAACAGATTTATTTATTTTCAACAATGCCTTATATTTCAACTTTGAAATGAAATGATCGTTGTTTGTAAAGGGGTAATTTTGAAACATTGAATAAATTTTGTTTGGGCTTTTCAAAGAGGACTAACAATTTGGAACATCCCAAATTAGTATAAGGGACAAGCAATTCGAAACGGAGGGAGTATGTAAAATGTCATACATGCATGACAAAAATTTCCAATTTACAGGACAAAAATTTAGATTCATAATTTACCAGAATTACACGAATTATCCTGTCAAGGATCCCGGAAATCCCGGATTGAAGCGTTTTGAAGCATTTAGAAAATGTTTTTGGAAAATCCGAGCCGTCCAATGTGTTCAAAAGGTGTTTTCCAAGGTCCACGCGGGAAATCTTCAAAAAAAAATACCCGGAAGGGCTTGATCCAAGCATTTTTTCGCAAAAAATGTACATTTACAGTTTTGCGGAAAAATGCTTGGATCAAGCCCTTCCCGGTATTTTTTTTTGAAGATTTCCCGCGTGGACCTTGGAAAACACCTTTTGAACACATTGGACGGTTCGGATCGTCAAAAAAATATCGGGAAGGTGGAGTCCCGGATTCGGGACTCCCGGACTTGATCGGGCCTCACCAGAAGTATTAGCTCAGTAGTGTTGAGTTCATAAAACAATAACTTTTTCTGATTTTGATATATTACTGCTCCTTATTAAAATTTTAGCTTTTTGATACCATGAGAATTCTTTAAACAATGTTAATAATTTTATATAATCGATTAATTACAAACTTATTTAAACTAACAAAAAATTTAGATCTTGAAACCTAACTCCTGTTTTTACTAGACTATCGTTCTTACAAAATTAGTAACCCTTTCTTTATAATAAAGAAAATAATGGCCATGTTCGTTTCCCATAGTTCTAGTACGTACTGTAAGCTCATATATTTTGTTACTATAGCATTTGCTAAACTTATATAATAGCCATTATATAGCCTAGGTGACCATCGAAGGCTAGTGAGTAACTAGCTTTTATACCACCTCTAAATTAGAACAGGAAAACCCGGAATCGGGGGCGTGTAGTGAGTTCTATATGTCTGTAGTGAGCAATTATAGTTGTTCGTTTGGAAGTTAATGGTCCAGATTTAAAAGAATAGTATTATTGGTCCATGAACTTTCTTACCGCTAAGAACATTCCAGACCATTGATTTTCTAACAAACGGTTGTGATTGCTCATGCTATAGGCTCCCGAATCTAGGAAAACTCAGGAAAATCCATGACCATAACCAAAATTTTGGACTTGGGGAGTTGAAGCATTGATTTGATAGAGTTTAATCTCAATCGAATCAATCGTTTTACTGCCCGCTAACTAATAAATATGACGACGGATTTATGTTACGCTCTCCAAAAATGTTATTCGTCTGATTCCTTGTGGTTAGCTTGAGCTCCTCCATCGAATCCCTAAGTTGTTCAAGCTCATTCAAACCTAGCTCATCTATAGGTTTCTCCCACCAATACTTCTTTTGACTAGCTAATTTTCTCTGGTGATCTAGGTTTCACTCCTTTTTTCTCGGCATCCAATTCATCAAGAACTCGAGTGAGTTGTGAATTGAGATTGCACGCGCTAGCGTTCTGGTGTGCCTCAATGAGGTGGCGCATTGTGGTATGTAGAAGACATTCCTGATAAAACTGACGAAAGGCCGTGTTGTTCTACAAGAGACCTTGACAAAAGGCCGTGATAAAAGGAACAAAGCTAAAAAGTAGTAGTCCTGCATGGTAAGAAGCATTTCCTTTAGTCCTTTTGTATCAAATACTTACAGGCGACCTTGTTTACGTGGGAAAAAAGAAAGAAGAATGATCGATACAGTGTGAACTCAACAGTCAATACATTCATAACCATTACCAGAAGTACAAAATTTCAAAATTACTTTATTGAATTGTTCAGAACACCATAAGATTTCTGCATTTGATATTGAGGCCTCCAATAATCAGGAAGCTGGGGGTGTTGCACAGCCAAGTGTTGTGCAGCGTGCTGTGCACGCACTGCGCTGCCGCGCCGGCGGCTTTCCGGCGATCCGAGACGTTCACTGGATACCTCTCGTTGAGTACTATAAGTGTATAAAAAATTAACTTGGCCGGATATCGTTAGGTGCCTAATCAGAACACAAATAGATTGAAATGAAATGGAACACAAATGTACATAAACACCGGATCCAAATCATAAACCCATTTTTTCAATCTATTTGTGTTCCGATTAGGTACTTAACGATATCCGATCAAGTTGATTTTTAGTACACTTATAGTACTTGACGAGGGCTATCTGGTGAACGTCTCGGATCGCCGGAACGTGGCCGGCGCGGCAGCGCCGTGCGGCTGCACAACACTTGGCTGTGCAGCACCCCCAGAGTCAAATCAGTACCTTATCCCAAACACTGCCTAGGATAGGAAAATTGCAAAGGCATTTAATGTATTATCGTTTCATTTAAGGAAAGAATGACATAAAAGTCATTTAGTATTTATAGAATGTTATTGTTGAAAATTTGGTGAAAGAATTGATAGACTATTTCTTCCTTGATCTGATGAAACATTTGATTCTCCCTTCATTTGGTATCATTTTGATGAAAAGGCTGGTGCTGCATTTTACCAAATTTTTCATCCAATTTGAATTTGATGATACATTTGATGAAGGGCTGGAGATGGCCTTAAGGAACAAAAGAGTTTTCTGGCCTTATTGGTTACCAGGCTACCAGCAACCACAAATACCATATAATAAACAACTATTATGTCTTATTATCATTTGGGCCCTCTCCCATTCCAGATTGAGCTAACTATAGCTTTCAAAATGTTTCACTAGTATTTGTCTCCACTCATTTTTATCCTTGTTAACTATATAAGAAATGTGTCGACCAATAAACCGGTAATGTATTAAGTTCACAAGATATTTGACGAGAGTAAAATTTATTAGCTGATTTTTAGAACAATTTTGTCGTTCCATATCCACAAAAGATCCGAAGTAGATTATTTATTAGCAACCGTCCGAATAAATTTAGGAGCCCCAGTTTTGGAGATTGAATGGTATATTTGCCTCCCAAACCTAGCAACCAAGTTTCATATCATACTTTGTTTACCGGGACAACAGGGACAAGTAGATTGTTAGTGTATCATGTTCTAAAAAGTACTAAAAGCGACTCCTCTTTTTTATTTACCTACCAGAATCCAAACTCAGTCATGGAGAGTCTGAGGAAGTGAAATAGAAAGAAATATACCTTACATGTGATGATAGTATTTACAAAATCTTATGAAATTGAGAGATTATGGAAAATATGCAAATTTGGCTCTTTGTCCATGTGAAAGTTTAGAATGTCATTGTTCTAGCTAATGTGAGCTTCTTTTTGTTCAATTATTATAACACTTAGAGGATGTTTAAATGCAGTATACGTATACATGCCCCACACCAGTACCCAATACTTGAGTATCTGAATCGGCTGCTTACATACATTGAAGAGTCCATGTAGCTTACACAATGATTAGTGATTGGCTGAAAAATATGCATCAGCTACCCATGGTTCATATTCTAAAACTTGATTATCACATTATTGGAAAATTCGGTACACATTGTTCTTGGATTGATTCAAGTTTAGGATGACAAACAAAGGTTGCTTCAAGGGCATTTAGGGTGAGTTAAACTTGTTTGTGAAAATGGGAAATCACAAAAGTTTATGTTTTAAGGAGGGTTGATAAATTCACTGGGTGGATTAGCAAATGAGGAAAGATTTTGATAAAATCAATGGTTTTATCAAATGGAAAACAAGGCCTTAAGTGGGGATAAGGAAGTTGTTAAGGTAGAGACATAAGACATAAATGAGGGTAAGAACCACTTCTTCAAAAGTTTCAATTGTTTATTTTCCACTATGAAGTAACTTTAATAAATACTATCATTTTCCAAAACTATCCTTAATGATTTGGAGTGTAGTTCATTTTTGTTTGGTTTTTTTACATTTGACACAGGTAAAAATGTTATTTGTTGGTAAACGGTACCCCTATTAATTTTCGAATTGAATCTTCTCTTCTTCTTGTTTCCCTCTGATCCATGCAAGAAAGGGAGAGAGCACACAAAATGTCTTAAAACTAACCAGACTCTTGTTTTCTACCTCTCTCCAGATATTTATTTGTTGGTAATTCACTAAGAGTAAATCATGAACCAGATTCAATTCTTCGCCTTCATCATCTCTCTCATCTGAGTTTGTTTTGACTTTACACTTCTAAATTAAGTTTGAAAATTTGTGTCTTTTTCTGTGTCGATGCATAACGCCAAGCATAAATCTAAAGCATTTAAGAAATCGTCTTTTTTGAGTGATTGGTAGGTAGGACTGCAAAATCTGTCTTCATGTGTTTTCTGATGGTGGAAAGGATAAAAGAGGACAAAAATTTGTCTTCCTTTTTTTTTTTTCCTTCTCTCCGTTTGTCCTTTGGTCAATTTTCCAAGGCAAGGTAGAAGAGCCAAATTACTGTGAGAATTATGCTTTTCAAACATGCACTTGGAGAGATCTTTGGATAAATTTGGAAGCACCCCTTCCGCCTCCTCCTCTCCTTCTTCTTCTAAATCTTTCTTCTTTGTTTTTTTTCTCAGTTTGTCCTTTGGTCATTTTTCCAAGGCAAGGCAGGAGAGCCAAATTACTGTGAGAATTATGCTTTGAAGAAGGCGGCGGCTTAGTCTTAAGCGTCTGACGGTGAATTATCCTTTGGCCTCTGAAGATAGTTTCCTATTGAAATTACCGGCACAACATTGTTCTCTTAAGGGCGTTACAGTCAAAATTTCAGAACTAATGGATTTCAATTGTACTGTCAGATGGCAATTCATTTCTTCCTCTGCTAACTTAGGGTAAGCTTGTTACAGGTCCAACTGGCTTATTTCAATCATGGAGGTATTCTGCATTATGTTATCAGAAACTTGTTAGTCGATGCGAAGCGGTGATGGATCATAATCTTCCAAAGGCAGGGCAACACTTTGAAAAGAACAATATATGTAATTACATGCCAAATTCTGAGTTCTAAATTTGGAGTCAACTCGGTTCATCGGTTTTTAACTACCTGCAGTAAGTTTAGATTTTACGCTGTTACCTGTCCAAAATGAATGTGTGAGAGAGAGAGAGATTTGGCTTGTTTAGTTACTTGGATGATTGTAAATTTTGAACAGCCTGATTTGCTGTGATGGGGTGTCATTTATTTACTTTTCTCTCAAGGAAGGGTCTTGCTAAATATTATATACAGTACGTAAGTCGAAATAATTAGCAAATTTAACCACTAGAAGAAAAATATACAGTAAAATGTAGGTACGTAATCAGTAAATATAGCTTTCAGTAAAATCTTCATTTGATGCTTTAAAGTGGCCTGATAACCCCACTTTTTATTCCTTGGCAACATTTCTTAACAGTAAAATAACTTAGCTAAATACCGAAAACAAAAAAAAAAAACTCTAAATCAAAACTGATGGGATGAATCATTGGAAAAAGGTACAATGCTTATCAGACTCTACGCCGGAGCGCCCGTATCGTCATATGTTACAAAGATAAAAATCAGTGTGCTCAAGAGAAGTCATTCGTATACCTGCCAAACAGAAAAAAGATACGAAAAACAAGCAAAGAAGTTACTGAAATTGGACCAATTCCTATCTTCAGCATTAGCAGATATAAACCTCGCAACGGTAGGTAAAATTAGAGAATTCGAATCACCTCATCTTGGATACTACCTATCGCTTTTTGCAAATTAAGCCTTGTATTCACCGACGCGAATCCATTTTGTTGAAGACCACTTATTCCCTTTTATAACAGGACAGCCACCTAAAACAAATCGTAGAAAGTTTTAGATATCCAAACCCAATACAGGTAAAGAGAGAATTTTGGATGTGAGATGTTCGCCACTTTTGACCAGTTTTGCCAATTTTATCCCTCAATTTGATACCTTGCCTTGTGGTTATTTCGTTATTCTGGGTTCTCACCATGGGTAGCCTCGCCTTTTAACGAGTTTTTTTTCCTATTTTCCACATTTGCTAAAACGGGTTTTCTGTTTGTGTCCCTTTTTTTTATAAAAGAGAAAAGGGGGCAGATTTCAAGCTGTTTAAGAATGCTAACTGGAGCACAGGGTTTTACAAGCAAAATGATTTACTCCAGCTAAGTCATATGACACAGAGTTATTGAAAGCCACCATTTACATATACCTATATTAGAACATTCTAACATCAAATCAAATGCAAAAAACTAACCGTGCAAACTTGAAGGATCCAAAGTTGCATCAGGCTTCATGCTCCAGAAAAGCAAAGCATCACCCATCTTGGGTTTAACAGAGAGTCCTTCTTTCCCACATTGAGATAGCTCATTCCACCAAGGTACAGCACTAAAATTTGCTTTGGCAGCAGGGAATACTGTCTCACCCCCTTCTTCTACATCCGAGCTGTGCCAATGAAAGAAGTGACTCAAAGAATTAGAGGATCCTACAAGAAACACAAAGCAGTTTATGCAGAAAGATGCTTTATATACATTACTTACAGGTACATTAGAACAGTAGCAATGCGTTGACCCCCATTCTTAGTATTAAACTCATCGAGAAAGTAGTCAAAGTGAGGCTCGTATTTTTGGCCCACCTCATAGTGCAGAATTTGAAGCCCTTCCCCATGCTCTGCAATTCACAGAACTAATGACATTAATATATATAATTGTAGAATAATGCATCGCAAGTAAAACTTACGCGTTAAGTGAAGAACTAAGGAAGTCTTATGGGAACACTCAGGTGAAAGGAAATTAAACTAGTCTAAGAATTTCATTATCCAGTGGCAGAACGGTTGTCAGAACCTTGCTCAGGTGTACCGCCAGCAACAGTACTGGGGAGGTAGACCAGAAACTGGAAATTGTATTCCTTCCAAGTACCCTACTATATTCCTTTCCAAAAAAAAAAAGTCTTTTTTTTTTCAATGAAAAGAATCTAACTCACCCTAGTGTCAGATGCTAATAAATTCAATGATGTCAAGTATGCAAAGCTACTAGTAACCAATCAAAACTATATTATTGCCGCCAGCTAGGCTCAGCATAAATTTCAATATAACTAACCAACTCAGAAAGTGATCAAGGATGAAGAAGTCTTCTATCAATCTGAAGAGAAAAAGAGAAGGTCGGGATCAAACATTGTTTAGAATTCAGTCCCCATTTGTACCAAATTTCGAAATAGGACTTGCAGAAAATGATGTAAAAGTTTTATGCTATAGGGCTCGCAGCAAGAGCAAACTAGGTAAAACATATCAGCAACCAAAATAAAAATTCTCTATTTCAGTCACCAGTACATTATCAATGGATTGGGTGATGGAAGGCCTAAGAGGTGAAAGCAATTTTTTATGATGATAAGAACCTTCTAACTTCATTATCCAAACTCTTCTT
This sequence comes from Vaccinium myrtillus, assembly GCA_016920895.1. Taxonomy (NCBI): domain Eukaryota; kingdom Viridiplantae; phylum Streptophyta; class Magnoliopsida; order Ericales; family Ericaceae; genus Vaccinium; species Vaccinium myrtillus. The sequence continues at coordinate 12,030 of JADGMU010000695.1, read as the reverse complement.
AGTAAAAGCCAAGCAGAATGCTCTTCATTACATCAAAGTGATTAATGAGTTGTTCCACAGCCACATACCTACAGGGATGAAGGTGAAATCTGCAATTCTTTTCTCAATGGTACGGACTACTTTATCACGCCCCCTAGCCAAAAATGTTCCAGAGCTCGTACGTACTCTGTATGAAAGGAAAGAAAAAGAGAGGAAAACTCAATGGTCTCCATGTACAGGAATGTCAAAAGCAATCAATAACTGGAGTAAGCTCAATCAGGAAAAGGAACTTAAAATTTCCAATCGATGAGGCAGAAAAGCACACCTACTGTCTTTACTCTGGCCAGTTGTGCCATCTACGACGGATGACTTTTCCATATGAGGCTTCGCAAGAGTAATTAGGTATTCACATTCATCCTTAGACTGCACAACAGAAATGGAATGAAGATTCAGAAGGCATCTAATTGAAACCTCCATCCGGCACAAAATAGAGAGAACAAAACAAACCAAATCAAAATAAAGTTTCAACTTACCTTATTAGTTATCAAGATACAGTATTTTTACAAGATTTCACCAAAATACAGAAACTCAAATCATGCAAAAACCAGAGAGTTCTATGAGTCCATTTGGTGTAGTAAGTGACAAGAAAAGAAATAGTATTCTCCCACCAATACTCAACATTTTTGGGCAGAAACAAAACTACCTAAATAACTGTAGGAGAGTTCTCTTCCTCCCCATTTCTCATCCTTTCTCATCTCCTTTGCAATTCAAGCATTATACAGAATTCTTATCATTTCTCCCCAGTCAATCACACAATTTTTCGTGCATTAGTCAAAGGGAAAAATAGGTATCAGATTACGCGTACCAACGGGTGGGTAGCGATTTGGTATTGACCCCTTATATGGGACCCACCTCGGGTCTCACATAATCCAAAGCATTCATTTTGTTCAGAATGATTTTTTTATGTGTCTGACAAAAATTAAGTTCATTCCGATATCGACTAAGGGCTCAATCAATTCAATGAATGTAATTCTAAACAAAAATTGAAAGAATTTATCAAGTGAATGAGCTGAATTTTTAAAGCGTACAATAAAATATTATTCTGAACAAAATGGAAGTCTCATATTATCTGAATGCCCGAGATGGGACCCAGGCATGGACTGGCTCCGATTCGTGGGTACCCATAGCATTTTGGAGAAACAAACAGAGAGAAATAGAAGAAGTTAAAAGGAAAAACTTCTGAAACCTGACCAAGAAATTATGGTACACAAAAGCTCTTGGCTCCCAAGAGATGACTTCAATCCACTGATCTCCTCTCCCATCAACATCACTCCTGCACACGAAATTCCCAACAAATTAAACCAAATCACAATCAGATCACACAAAAAATCGACCAATTCCAAAATCACGACCTCAATTCAGAAGGCAAAGTACCTGTCGACAGTCTTGTGAACGAGTGAGCTGAGATCGCGGGCCTTGTGATGAGAACCACGAGAACCGCTGGGAATCGAGATGACTTTCAGGGATAAAAGGATGATAATGAAGAAGGAGCACGTGACAAGGAGAGCGAAAACGACTGTAGCCGAGGAAGAGGATTTACGAGGCGGATGGCGCGAGTAATTCCACCCTTTTGCCGCCATTGTCGTAGTCGTTGATGGGTTGAAGACAGATTTGGAAACCCAGAAATGAATTGGAGTTCAATCCGAACAAGATCTGAGAGAGAGAGAATAACGCAGTTCTTCCTTAGATAGTCGTCTTTCGTTTGAGAGTCGTGGCAATAGTGCCGTGAGAATACGGTGGGCTTTTGAGCAAATTTATATTCTCCCAATTGCCGCCTGTATTCACGTGACCAATTGTGCGAAAATACTATTGGCAGTTGGTGTTGGAACTTGGACCCAAGTGGATCATATTCATTTTATTCTATTATTCACGGTCAGTTTACGCGAGACTCAACTAATGCTGCGATTAGTTCCATTGTCCAATAGCGGAGGCCTAATTGGAGTCATAACACGTAAGCATCCACATATGCTGAGATCAGTCTCATTGTCCAATGGTGAAGGCAGAACTAATTAGAGTCATAATAGCTTTGTATGAGACAAGTCTCATAGGTTCGATAGATATGTGATCTTATATTAACCTTGTGAGATTCATCTACATCGGATAATTTCGAAAACATCTGTGTATTTCGTCTCCGTCAGTAGCTATAGCAATGGTTTTTTTTTCCCCTCCTTTAATTCTTTGTTCTTACACCTTTCCTTGATAGTTTGTGTAGTAGATTATCCTAAAGTTTACATAGTGCAATTTTATTCACTCACTCAAGTGGCTTATGTAATTAGACATAGTATTGTACGATTTTTTTTTTTTATCGGCAAAAAAGAACTAAATATATAAAATATGGGAAACAACCAAGCACACAACAAAGCACCTAAGACTGGGTTGATAAGAGATCAACCAAAATGAAACAAAACTCAAAAAAGGAAAACATAATGGTCGACATAACCTATAATCACATTACCCTAGATCACCAAAGAACTTTCGCATACCAGAAGACTCCCAACCACAGCACAATCAAACTCCACAATCAACCAGAAAGCTAACTTTAGGTTATCCTAAAGTTTACATAGTATTGTATGATACTTGTACTAGGTCTCATTTTGATTCTTGAAACCATTTATTTATAAGAGCTGAATTTGAAATAATTCATAAGAAAAATTAGCTTGATGGTTTATTCCCCTTAGTTGTTCTTTAGTTTTTTGCTTTGTGATTATTTTTGCCCAGATGCTGGTTTGCCCTAGTTAACTGGTTTATCCAGTTTGTTGTTTCGCTCTGGGATGCCCCTCACCCAAAAAAAAAACTTATCTTGGTTTCGAGTTTTGATAACTTTGAACTAAGTACCCGATGGTTTGATCAAGCACTTCTCAACATCCAATTGACAAGCGGAACATTGAAAAGTGGGTATTTATTTGGTTACAAATAGGAATATGCATATATCTTAGTATTTCAAGATTTTCAGACCATTTTACAAACTTAATGAGAAATATGATTTCTTTTTTTCTTTTTTTTTGGTTTTGCCCTCATCTGTATTTTTATTGTTTTGGAACGGCTTCCCTCATGCTGGTGATGGCGTGGTTTTGTCTATTATATTGCATGTGTTTCCTAACGGTGAGGTTGTGCTCAAAGCCATAATTCAATAACAAGTTGGATCATCACACAGCCATAATTCTTGGACAGTGTAAAAATTTTGTATTCTCCTTATATCCCAAGTCAACTTTTTGTTGTAGAAGTCCACATGTGAAGGTTCTCTTGAACTTTCTTCCGGTGGCTGGATGGATGTGGTTTGTAAGCCTGCTTTATCATTGAGCAGTGTTTTCCTTCTTTAATTATGGCATCTAGCTTAAATAACTTCTCTTTTTCATTGAGGTGTCGGTTCGAATTCTAACAGTGGTGGTGGTTATGATTCTCTGACGAATGTAAGTGATGGTGGTGGCGGTCCAATGACAAATCGGATCTATTGGCTTGGCAACCTTGCTACTTCGGATGCTAGGTTTTTTTAATTAGTGGCTCTATCAAGTCTAATGAGCGTAGAAGTGATAGTAAAAAATAGTGGGAGGAGTGCAAGAAGGTTTGAGAGTTGTGTTTTTCAGTTTGCTTGAAGATCGACGACTATGATGCGGCAAGCTGACAAGATTTGGGTTGAGAGGTTCTAGTGTGAAGACTTAAGAATCTAGACATCCTGGTTGGTTGTTGTGTTCTTTAGAGTGAGATAACCATCTTTTTTTATGTATTTGTTTCTTTATTAACTAAAATCTTCTACAGTTTTGAAAAAGAAAAAAAAAATGATCACCATCTGAGTGCATTCCTAGTCAACTTTGGCTGGTTAGGCACTAATGATGGGTTCTTGTTGTTCAGGCTAGGTCTGGAAGCTAGTCATCGAACCTAGAACCGAGCCGGAGGCCCTACTAAATTCACACTGGTTATTCTACCACCCCACACTAACCAAGGAGTGGCAGATCGAGATATGCGCGCACACACACACCCGTTCACTACAATATTTTCCGCTTTTACGATTTTACCCGTCACGCCGCACATCCGCTTGGCCATGTACCCAAGTTATTTTGAGAAAGTTCCTAACACAATAATTTTCATTCCCCCCAGATGTGAGAAATATGATTTATACAGATGGATAGAGTGAGAGGGAGGGGAGTTGGTAGAGACCAGACTTGTAGGTTGAACAGCTATAGCAAGGAATGTCATAAGAGCATTGAGTATACGGTAAAAAGCTTGTAATACTTGCATATTATTACATGATGTTCGCATTCTAATGAAGTCAAGAAATGGCCTATAAGCTACGACAAAATCCCAATCCATTTCAGAGATTATTTACAGAATCATAGAAACATATAGTAGTAGAGAACTTCAGCAAAGCCTGACTCACCCAGAATCAAAGAAAACGCAACGAACTAGAAAATGCGAACTTACTGCAAATTGTTACATGTTCGGAAAACAGATCTCACAAGAATAACAATTTCAATTAAATTGAGTTGTCCAAACAATCTAAAAGACGCCAAATGAGGCGCTTGGAGCCGGAGCAGCCTTGTAGTTGCAAAAATTTGGAATGCAAGTAGAGGCTCGGCACTTGGGTGGATTCATCGACTCGATGGCTGGTTGGTTCAAGTATGCATACTTGCTCTTTGTCCACCTGCAATTGTTGATTGAACAAATCTTGTGTGAACAAAATTACCCATATCATCATTATTGAAAGTATGCATAATGCATACAACTATGCATCACATTGTAACTTATGGAATTGCAGTGAAGTTACCAGTCCTTTATTCCAACACGTAGTTCTTTGCTACTCTCAGCTGTTTTGCTGGAGTTGGCGGCGGCACCATCTTCCTTACTTTCTTGATCCTCCTTCAGTGACTCTTCAAAGAGCCTGTAGTCTTCCTCCTGTCATGGAGAAATCTAATGTTAAACACAGTGCCATTTCAATAAACCAGTTAAAAGAGGCTGTTTCTAATTAATCAGGGATGAACCAAGGGGCTGACAGTTCGATTTTATGCGGAATTAGTTTTGGGTGGATAAAATAACGAGGGGATAAAATAGTACATGGTTTGTTTTGTAGTTGAAATGGGGAATAAGGATAAATACTATTTAGCTTGGATTGGCCCGAATTAGGGATTAATCCGGGCTAGGCCGGATGGTCTGGGTTACAAATGGGTTCCCAAACCAAGCCATCCGTGTGGGTCCGGGATTAAATAGCCCGAGATTTCTTATCTGGCTTCCCAATCCGGCATCCAAACAAGCCCTGAGGGGCAAGGTTGACAACCCTCCGAAGGTTGAAATTTTGCGTCTGTCATTATTTCCAACACTCGACCAAGGGCATTTTTTTCTTGCAAGATAAAAAGGGTATATGTGTCCAAACAATGCAGGCCGAGGGTCAACCATGGGTAAGAAGTCTCTCCTTCCAGGCGATGACTAGGAAGGATAACATTTGACAACCAAACAAAACAGAACTTTGGATTGACCCTCATCCCAATAACCCTAATCGGTTCCCATTTCCACATATTCAATGATCAGCTGAAAAGTTCATTTATCTGTTTTCTATTTTAACAAATAAGAGCCCCATTTCAAAGTTTGCCTTAGGCTCCCGATATGTCAGGCCGGCCGGCCAGCCTTGGTTCATTGTTTAGTTATAAATCTTTAAGACATGATCTTCTTCTTTGAAGATTTTCCTCTGATCTGACCCAATAGAGTAAAGCTCTTATCCGCTTAATATTTATTCCTAATGACAACTATCAGCTACACAATCGGCCAATATGAGAATTCTATTTTCTTGACATGGCGAAAATCCCTGGACACGAATTTGCGCTTCTAGCCCAACGGTCATGCACCAGCACTCAAGCGTTAGGAGATTTTAGGTTCAAACTGATAGTGCAACATTGACAAAATAAAAGAAATAGCAAGACACGGACCAAAATAGAGGCACAAATATTTATACGAAGTTCACTAGAAGGCTAATCGATGAATTAGTCCAATCAATCAAATTCTAGTCACTGAACAAGTGTTAAATATACAAAAGAAAGAATCAAAACTAAACCTTACCGTGAGTTTTTGTGCCCGGATACGAGCTGCAGCTTTAATAGCAGAAAGGAGATGATCTTCCTCCTCTATGCGTTTCTGCCTCCAAAACTTTGCAATCTCTTGATTCGTCACACTAACCGAAGACGCTGGCTTTGTTTTGGCCCAGAAATTTGGCAGTGGTGGAGGAGGCGGCGGCGGAGGAGGGGCGGCCCATTTTAACTTTGCATTACCATCCTCGGTTCCCACCTCCATTTGCTTCATCGTCACTGACCTCCGGCCAAATGCACTTTGTTGGCTCTGTCAAAGATCAAGTCTCAAGTGATGGGTTATCAACACTGATCATCAGTACTTGTATGCAGCTAATCCTACCTAACTTTCAGAAAATGACTGATAGGTTGGACCTTGTTTCACAAGACTCACAAGTATGGTAGTATTCCACAATGAGATAACTTCAACGTCAACTGTGAATATGCCAAAGAAAAGAGGGTTCTGACTGGTAGATGTAAGGACCAAAACACAAGTCATCATCAGGAGGGGAAGGATACGGAAATAGAACCAAAATCAAGATTGCAGAAACTTCTCGAAGACAAATCAGAGTAGCCCTATGACTTTACATCTAAATCAAACTCTCAGTTTTACATCAATCAAGTAGCCCAAAGAAGTTGTGTTTTTTACAGTGAATTCTCTTTATATGGTAGCTGACATCAGAAATTCTTCAGTCAGAATTGAACAAAAATAACGCAAAGTTTTTCAGTGCCGAGCGGATACCACGTCGTACACGCGCGCGCATCCGACCATCCATTTCGGTTTTGGACGGTGAGAGAAGCAGGAGAAAGAAAGGGGAGAGAGACCAGGAGAGAGTGGGTTTCGATCTGGGCCGTCCAATACACTTTTGGACGGCCCGAACACAGCGTTCGGGTACCATGTGGCTGACTTCGGGTACCACATAGGCTCAGCCACATGATACCCATTCAGTACCCAAAAAATTTTCAAAAATAACCACTACTGTTTAACTTTCCAGAAATATGCACTGAAATTAAATCCTGCAACCAGATTACCTGATTTGCCCAAATTCAAGACACATACTTGGAAGACTGAGCTTTCTTTCTTTTGTTCTTTTCATATCCAGTGGATTTGGAAATCCTTGAATGCGACCGGCGACTATATGAGGAAGGGAGCCCTTTAGGAACCGTAGCAAGAACGCCAAAAAGAAGAAGAAGAATGGAGTCATATGTTAAACTGCAGGGATGTCATCCTTTGGAGTCACTAGGTTCTAACCGATGGTTTACTCCTACGGTAGCAACATAGCACATCCATCCTTCATAACATTTTACATATGGTGGACAGTGGAATACAGGATGTTTGAAATAGCGTAACACCCAACCCCAAAGAAAGCCATATTAGTCGCTAATCAGAAAAAGAAAATACCTTCACACCAATTAATTTTTGGAATACATGGCAAGAAGATCACAAACTCTGTATGGTGTCTCAAACCAATACTGTTCTACCTCGAAAAGTTGCCGCCGCCATTTCATCGCGTCAACTGTAGTAGCAGAATTAAGTCTACTTATCGCAGATTCACAGGCAACATTTCCTCTATAACTTGATGGATGATTCTCAATTAACCTAAACTGACATAACCATAAACTTGCCTAACTCGTTTGAATGGATGAATCGCATTTGACCATCGTATGGGAACAATGGTTCAATACTTCAATTATCTCCAGATAGCATTCGAAGTTTTGAACATCTCAACCAGTGACTTCTAAAACCATGAAAATCAACTCCACCTTCAATATTTGGTTTTGGATTAGTTGCTTTGAACATAAACACACACGTAAACCACAATCAGCCGAATCAATTTGCAAGAAATATCATTGCATCTCCAGAAAATCGGAATTTCCAAAACCCAAAAGGAGTAATAAAGTTTATCTCCAGAAAATTAAAAGTCTCAACAGCAAAAGAAATAAATTAGCACAACCAGGAGCCAAAAGCAATTCATATTCCACATGATACACAGTACATGGAGAAAAATTCACTGTAATTTCTATATTTCAAAGTTTCATTACAACGCACATCAAACTGAAACAGGCGATATGGACACAGATGGAAGTGTATAGATTCGGACACAGATGTTTTGATATATATGGACTCCACATGTAAATATAGGACCAACGTGCATCGGATAGTTACAGACACAGGACAACTGAAAAAGTAGACAACAAGAACACCCAAACCCAAGTTAAATCTGATCATGCCCAAGACCCACCAAATCCTCTCAACCAAAAACAAGCCCATTAAACCCATAACAGAATTACAAAAATTGATCAAGTTTCATATTTAATCCGAAGAGCCTTAGTCTTGAACCGATACCTAGGAGCCCTTGGTATGACTTGACTAGGTCCCATACCAAATTGCCCACGACTATCCGTCAAAGGAGGGCCATCATCGTACACATAACCAAGGTGGCGGCTACAGCTATTGCAGTTGATCTTGGTCCTCTTCCTCTGAATACCCCAGTAATTGAGGGTTTCGAAAAAGGGCATGATCTTGTCTTCTTTCTCGAAATTGAATTTGGTAGCGTCGACGGCGGCGAAGGACAGGGAGTCCTTGTTGCCGGCCTCGAAGTAGAAGTCCGGTGGGAAGAGTTGGGTGGTGTGGAGGTTGAGGTTTGTCCCGCATTCGCCGCAGTTGTAGATTGATGCCATTGTTGACTCACAGAGAGAGAGAGAGAGAGAGAAGATGCAGAGGAGCTCGAGGAGAGATTTGGCGTTAAATAACGAAGGGGGATTTTTTAAGTCTTAATTACATATTGAGCACCTTAACTAGCTAAGTTATTCCCCTTAAGTCCCTCAACTATGAACCCTGGTAGGGACACGTGGCGCCGGCACTCCATCTGAGCCGTCTAAGCATGTTTTGGAAGGCCCAAATTTGAGGTATAAATTTGCTCTCAAAATTTACAAAAAAATGCTACCTACAAAAATGCTACCATCAAATATGGGTCATCCAAAACATGTTTAGATGGCTCGAATGGGGTGTCGGACACGTGTCTCTACCCTCTCCATATGCAAAATTTTCTCCTATAATAAACTGACCTAATATATTTAAACTCGTCAACTTGGCTAGCCAGCTAGAAGGCATGAATCCATTTCGTTTATGTTCTTTATAAATGTAGCATGGTTTTTTCTCAAATAAACTACAAATACCGGTATTCCGCTGTTTTCACTGATGTGTGTTCATGGTTCTTGCCTAATGGCTAGGGGAGAATCCGCAACAGCTTGGGGTTTTTTACCGTTAGTTTCGCCTATTAATAGGGTTGGCCAGTGGTGGCTCTGGTGGTTTTGTTGGTGGCGTTTTGATGGTGTGGTGGTGGCTGCCTAATTTGGTGGCAATGGTTGTAAAGCAACTGTGGAAAACTCCTTGAAGTTTGATTAGGTTTAGGGTTTTCTTTTGGGCTAAGCTATTATTGTTTTGATTTGGGCGTTGTAGGGCCACGGGTGTTATTGTGCATGTATTGTCTTATTTGGGCTTTTAGGCCGAAGGTCTTTTTGGACTTTGTCCCACAAGTTCATTCTTTTTGGACTTTCTTCCAACTTTTGGTTGGAATCCCCTCCTCCTTACTTGATGTATTTCTATCAAGTTCATTCTTAATAGAATGTTACTTTTGCCGGGAAAAAAAAAACTTGAAATGCAGTTAAAATAAAATACCATTAACTTTTTCTTTCATTTTTTTATTGATAACCAAACAGCATTAACTTGCATTAGCCTATTTATTTATTTGTCCCTTTAACATCATTTTTTTTTTATCACTTTAGCTACATGAACACCAGAAACCAAAAACATAAGATAGTCATCCATGCCTCTTTTAAAGGTTAGGTTAATTGATTAGTTTTGCCGGTCTTCATTTATTATTACCAGGTCCAAAGTCGAACTCGTAATTTGCAAACAAGGGGTCATTATTTGCAAACACGAGGTCATTATTAACCTCTATTCAACTCATCTATTATTAATCACCAAACTTAACACAATCCACTCATTTACCACCTCTAGCATTTTCTAATGATGGGGATTAGGGGCGGCTGCACATATGCCCATGGATGGTCACTTGACCACCCAAAAAGGAAAAAAAAAATCTTAGAATACATGTAGAATTTTTTAGGTAGCCCATTGTTAAACACCCTACCCAAACTAAATTGAACATCCAGCCTTAATAAATTGAACATCTTGCCCAATAAAAAGGCCCAAGTATTGAATCATTTTTAATTCAAAGTATAGTCTATATTTTATCGTTGCCGTCTTCAGAAATTAGTTTTGCGGTCTTCGTTTATTACTTATTAGTTTTATGAGGTCATTATTTGCAAGCACGAGGTGATTATTAACCTATATACAATCCACCTATTATTAATCACCGAACACAGTCTAATCCGCTCATTTATCACCTCTAGCATTTTCTAATGATGGGAATAATATTATCGCGTGAGAAAAATGCACACGGGCGCATCAATGCTATGCAGCCTTTGCATAGTGTTGAATCTCATCAAAAACCGTACTAAATCTCATCAAAATCAAACGCAGCCTCCGGTTGTGTTTGGTTTGGGTTTTAAGTTTTGGTTTTTGTAATGATTAGATGGAGAAATAGGGATAATAATTAAAAAATAGGTATTAATGATTGAAAAGAGATAGAGAGAAAAATAAAAATAATATTTAAAAACAGGGGTAATAATTGAATAATAATTCAGAAAATCGGTTCTTGAAAACCAAAACAAACAAGGCCGGTCCATGTCGTGGACTTTCAAATAATATTTTGTTTTGATTTCCGAGGAAAGAAAAAAGATCATTTCTTCCTCTCTTGCTTCTATAGTTCTATTAATTTTACGTACTCTTTGTTCCAAATTGCTGATTACCTTTCCTTATTTAGAATCTCTCAAAAAATGTCTATATCTTCTAACTTATAATGCTTTCTATATTCAATATGGATCTTGTTTGATAGATCTCAAATGAAAAAGAGAGGACGAGCTTTGAGTTTTGTTTTGATTTCCGAGGAAAGAAAAAATATCATTTCTTCCTCTCTTGCTAGTTGCTTCTATAGTTCTATTAATTTTACGTACTCTTTGTTCCAAATTGCTGGTCACCTTTTCTTATTTAGAATCTCTCAAAAAATGTCTATATCTTCTAACTTATAATACTTTCTATATTCAATATAAATCTTGTTTGATAGATTTAAATTAGTTATATTAAACAAAAATTTTGAAATTATAAAAAATGTTATCAATTGTGAAATAAAGACAATTGTTTAACTGACATGACTACCTAAAAGTAACCATTATTTTGAAACGGAGGGAGTACCGTTTTTTCCTTCTCTCATTGCACCCAAAACCCACCACCACTCTCATTCAGTTTAGTCAAAGGATGATAGCATAGCAATTGTCCATCAATGTGTCCAAATTCAAGTGTTGTCCAGATTTTAAAAAAAATATAAAAAATAAAAAACAAAAAATGTATTTTAATTTGGACTGTCGGTTGCATTTTTAGACGACTCAAATGCACTACGGATACCCAGATGCACGTTACACATACCCTATTTGCACCCAAGTTTATATCGCCCTAACCAGATGCACCCAACCACTTCCTACCACTCCCTCTCTCACATGCGTGCAGAGGTCCCCACTGTCGGTCCCCATGTGATGGGCCCCACCACGTGAGAGGAGTGGTTGGGAAGACAGATTATGTCGTTGTTCAAAGGCGAAACAACCGCCGTTTTGCCGTTCACTCCCGTGCACCGTCCACACAGGAGCAAACCAAGTCACCGACTTCCTCTTTAGGTTTCTAGGTCAAATCAATCCGATCATCACGCGTTTTAAGCGGCCATTCCCGCTATAAATACCTCCAAAGCGCTCTCTCAAATCATTTGGCCTCTCCTTCCTCCACAAGAAAAGAGAGAGAGAGAGAGAGAGAGCGCGCGAGCAG
>JADGMU010000694.1:0-68620 GCA_016920895.1 Vaccinium myrtillus | reverse complement strand
AATGTATGCAACCATTACCACAACAGCAACCATAAGAGCAATGAAATACAAATGAAATACCTACTAAGAGCGACGCTTTTTAAAACTTTGTAGTTTTTCCCTCAATTACAGAAAACCATAATCTCATAATAACTCAAAGATATGTATCAAAGATCAATAAGTAGCAGAGAGTAGAAGTCTTCAACTGCAGAAAGAGTGATTTAAAGAAGTAGAGCTTGCAGCAACCAGACACACTCAGACACAACTGACCCAAACACAGAAACAAAAGCAACCCAGACAAAGAGGCACAACCAGACACAAAAACAAGAGACCAAACCAGACCAAGAGGCACCACCCAAACATAAAAAGACAACCCACACACCCCAGCCCCAGGAGACCAAAACCCAAATAAAAAGGCTGAAAGCTAAAGAAACCCAAAACACAATCAACCCAGATAAAAGATGAGACTCAACGCAGACCAACAGCCCCTCAGACACAGCCAAACATTATGTTGAATCACCTATACTTTCTTACAAATACTGTCAAACCAGCAAAGATACTGCTAAGTCATGTATCAAACAGAGCTATGAAGTGAACAGACTAGGTATACGTACACGAAAATATCTGGATCTTCTATTTCACGAATTAACGGTCCAAATTTAAAAAAACTCTTCCATGTAAGAGTTTTTTTAAAATATGGACCGTCGAATACAAGCACAGACGGTCAAGATGCACCGTCCTACATTATTCATACGCGGGGCGTGCGTACGGATAGTTTTTTTTTTTTTTTTTTTTTTGATGAAGTGAGGATATCAAATAGGGTTCGATTGTTATACAATAGATATTGTTCCGCTACTTATCAGAATAGTATATATATAATTGCTCTGCTGCTGGCTGACTATATACGTACGCGCAAATTATGAGCGTCAAATTAGACTACATAGATGGATTACCTAATGTTCAATTAAAATTTGGACGATCCAAATAAACACCAATTGAATAAAATAGTCCTCCAAAGCATAGGATATACCTTTTGGGTAATTTTTTTTTTTTTGTGTGAAAGAAGTCAAGATATCATTAAAAGCCATCCGACACCGATTACAACAAAAGATAGGAATGAAGCCTAAACCACTAACAAGTGAAAAGAGAACGACATTAGGCTGACTGGGCCACCGACTCGTAGACACACTTGTCGAAGCAGACCCGACACGTAGGGGACGGAATGATGAATCCATTTCAAATGGAAGTGGTAGATAACACAAATGATTCCCAGCTCAAACCAAACTACTACAACGCAAAGTAATCGGTAAAGAAATACAAGAAAACAAACTAAACAAAAACAGACTAAACAAAACCCAAAGGAACTTGTGCAGCCAAGGCTCACTGAGCCGACTCACTGATTACCACCGAGTTGCAGCAAGGGCCACCGAATACAAAAGCCCAGAAGCACTGGTACACAGCCGAGATCCACTCATTTTATTTCTTGATTTGAAAATTAAACGTCTTTTTGTAACGGATTACTCTATTATTTAAGAATGGAGATAGTAGTCGTTATTACCACGGTAAATTTAAGTAGTTAGAAAATACAACTCATTGAATAAGCATGAGAAATTAACATATTGGATTAATAGCAGTATGCAATAATAAAGAACATCATTTTTTAACCTTAACCAAGTGGTCCTCGGAACAAAAAATATATTATTTGCTCGTGGAACACCATCACATGGTGCTCTTGGGGCTTTCTCCACCACATATTTATGTGGGCTCCATCACCTAATGTGCATCTTCCACACAATTTTTTAGTGGAGGTGTTCTATGAGCACTTATCTGAATGAGCCATTTAGGAATCAGAAATACTACATGCAAGGAAAAGATTTGCAGAGAATCACGTTGGGAAGGCCCTGCGGGGTCCAGTACGGATCCCGAACGACTAATCCGAGCCGCTCAAGAATTTTAGAAACACATTTTGAGTAGGCCCGTCAAAAACCAGCTCCATCCGATATGTTTAGATGCTCGATCCAAACTTTCACTTTTTCTTTTTTCATCCGAGCCATTAAAAAATGAAAGTTTGGATCAAGCATCCACACATATCGGATGAAGCTGGTTTCTCGTAAGCCCACTCGAAATGTGTTTCTAAAATTTTTGAGCGGCTCAGATCAGCGGTTTGGGATCCGTATTGGGCCCCGTAGGGCCTTCCTTGCGTGATTCCTTGCAAATCTTCCTTGTACGTATCATTTTTGTTTATGAATTGCTGTCCTTATAAAGGAAAAGGTGATGCGAAGGATGGAGTTGACTGTCGGAGGGCACAAATAAGGTGGTCACCAACCATTTTAATTAATATAAGAGATTTTATGGTAACCTTTCAATATCGAGAAATTCTTAGTACTATAAAGATGGTTCTTGCATAAACCATAGTTTAATTGCAATTCTTTTAATCGTAGTATAATAAATGCTTATCAGAATAACAAATTAATGGCTTATTTTTAAAAATATATTCCACTTTGAGAGTTAAAAATTCATAGACTACACAGAGTTGAAGGGTTAATATTGCTATTAGACTCATATAATAGACTTTGGGTATTGTCATTTTTTGCAGTAAATTAGGAGCTATGACTGCAGCGAGGTGCACCAAATCGGATATGAGCGTCAAATTAGACTACATAGATGGATTACCTAATGTTCAATTAAAATTTGGACGATCCAAATAAACACCAATTGAATAAAATAGTCCTCGAAAGCATAGGATATACCTTTTGAGTAGTTTTTATTTTATATTTTTTTTGTGTTAAAGAAGTCAAGATATCATTAAAAGCCATCCATCACCGATTACAACAAAAGATAGGAATGAAGTCCAAACCAATAACAAGCGAAAAGAGCGACATTAGGTTGATTGGGCCACCGACTCGTAGACACACCTGCCGAAGCAGACCCGACACCTAGGGGACGGAATATTGAATCCATTTCAAATGGAAGTGGGTAGAGAACACAAATGATTCCCAGCTCAAACCAAACTACTACAACGCAAATTAATCGGTAAAGAAATACAAGAAAACAAACTAAACAAAACAGACTAAACAAAACCCAAAGGAACTTGTGCAGCCAAGGCTCACTGAGCCGACTCACTGATTACCACCGAGTTGCACCAAGGGCCACCGAATACAAAAGCCCAGAAGCACTGGTACACAGCCGAGATCCACTGAGTCGTCCCATCGAGTTCCATCGCGTTGCACCAAGTTCAACCGAGTTCAGTGAATAGTCACTTCCCCGAGCAAAAGACGCTTCCATAGCCGTCGCTCGTTGCGTCAGAAAGCTTTATTAGCCGGAGGGGGCCGTAACACCAAAGATCTACCCATTGTCGGTCCGAAAACATCCAAGAGGTGAGGATCGAAAAAGGTGGGGGAAACAAAGAGGGAGGTTGTGGTAGTAGGATGGGATGACGGGGGAGGGAGGTGGAGGGGAGGGAGCGGTGGGGTGGGGGGAGGAAAAAGCGACGGAACCGGCCATGGGTAAATGGTTGATGTCCGGCAGAGTGAGGGGGCGGCAGCCCCACCCCTAAAAAACACGGAAAAATGGGGAAGAAATGGAAGGGAAGTAGATTAGGAGGTGGATGAGAGGAGAAAAGGGAAGAAAAGAAGAAGAATAAGGGGGAAAATGTGGGAGAAGGCCGGATAGGGTGGGCTGCCAGCAGGGAAAGATGGATAAACCCTAGGGTATTCTAACTTTTAGAGAGAGAAGCTCTCTAGGCAGTAGTAGGCCTTGCATCATAGAGGGTTTTTAATGAGTTTTCACAAAATGTATTTTCAATTTGTGTGATAGAGAACAAAATATAAAAGTAGAGGGAGATGAGCTTTTTAATTTCTCATTTTTCACTTTTCACATTATGTTTTAAAAAAAGGACCTATATATAAAGTATTTTACAAAATGCATTAGGCACATATTTACCGAACACTCTACAAATTCATTCTGCCCATAGTCCAAAAAGCTAAAAATATAAGTAAAAAGCAAAATGCTACTCCCTCCATCCCAATTTAAATGTCCTCTATGGAAATCGAGCTTTTTAAGAAGTTAAATTTGTGCTCTAAATTTCCAAAAGTAACCTTCAAAACTGTGAAGTCGATTAAATGTGTTTAAATTGTTTACATCCTTCAATATGGATCTCAAAAAATATATAATATGGATCTTGTTTGATAGATTTCAATTAATTATATTATACAAAGTTTTCAAAATCATAAAAAATATTATATGTTGAAAAATATTGTCAATTTAAGAATGATATGAATATAAAAAACTGTCAAATGAATTATGAATTAAAGAATACTTTTTAGGGGTAAAATTGAAAGTTTGGTATGTTTTGATGGTTATTTATAGAAAGTGGAGACTTATTTTGGGACATCCCAAAATAGAAACGTGGACATTTAAAATGGGACAGAGGGAGTACAAGTCAAAAAATAAGCTCTCAAACACCCCATAATACCACAAAAAGTCTAGTATTATTAGTTCAATCACTATGAATTGGGTAAATTTCACTAACCTCCCTTGAGGTTTCTGACAAATATAGAAACCCTCCCCTGAGGTTTCTGAAATGACTCTGGGTAGGCGGTGGGTGTGTAGGAGAGTAGTATTCTTAACAAAGGGTAGTTCTTTCATCTTATTGGCATAGTTAACACCGTTTGGAATCAATTTAACAGAAGGGGGAATATGTACATTGTCAGCAAAAGTAAGAGAAGGCAGAGTCATTTCAGAAATCTCGGGGGAGGTTTCTGTATTTGTTAGAAACCTCAGGAGAGGTCAGTGAAATTTACCCCTATTAATTTCATGAGAGATTACATATGCTATGAAATTCTAGATCTTTTCACTACATCTCATGTCCTCTGTTATACATAATCATGTTCTATGTTCAATGTGGCCAACTTTGCAGTATATGCAAGATACAGAAGGTCAACAGTCCTAGGCTCCAAGCCAAATTATGGTTGGGCACACTTTGACATCATTTTCAGATTCAAGCTTTAGAGTTCACATCACCTTATTCTGTCCGCAGGTTTAGGCACATCTCACAAGGAAAGTTCCAACATGGACAATCAAATTTACCAAATTAACCTCCATTTTCTTGGTTTTATGGGTTTTTTCTTTCCAACGGTCAGGATGCCCGGGCAAATTTATGGGACACCTCGACCAATCCCTTCCCCATTCTGGTCAAAGACAAACCATTTATACCGGGACTAGGGGCAGGGCCGGCCTGGGCCTAGGGCACTAAAAAAAAATCCCAAACTTGGGGCACTCCCATAATTTTTAGTAGTAACTAGTAAGCATGAGTACATTGAGTAGGAGTCTTTTATAGCCCAATAGAAAAATAAAAAAGGCCAATGGAAAAATAAAAAGGCTTAAAACAATTGTAATGAGCATTGGAGCCTTTAGGCCCAAACTAAAACAAACCCCCCAATCCAATTGTAATTTGGCTTATATGAAATTAAAAAAAAAAAAAAAATCTTAGTGGGGTTTTTGTCTAAAATTAATGGTATATGTTCTTTTATATTATGTTTGTACATGGAAAAAATCAATTATGACAGACAATGAGTGAGCGTTATACGGCATTTGAACTTTTTAGAGATTGTTGATTATTTAATCGCTCTTGCCGGCCATAATTCGTACTCTTTTTTTCTAATACTCATTGCTAGAAGTGTTGTACACTCAGAGCACAATTATTAAACTAGGCCTAGGGCAATCCAAACCCAAACCCCTTGGGCCGACCCTGACTAGGGGATTCACAAAAAATTTACTTTCTTGCAGTCTGACTCCAAGAATCGAACCTGATCCTTGCCAACCAACCGGACTAACCATTTAGTGTTTGACTGGATCTTAGTTTTTTTTTTTTTTTTGTCTACATGCATAACACATGCAGCGTTTCTTCCACCCAAAAAAACAAAAGAAAAGGGATTTAGGCACTCAACATTAAGTGTTTTTGGGTCAACATGCATCGCAAATGCAGTGTTTCTTCCACCCAAAAAAGCAAGAAAATGGAGTTAGGCACCCAACATTCAGTCCAACAATGATTTATTTTATTCTATTTTCCATTACATTATTTCCTTTGCATTCCAAATACCATACTCTTGACTCAGACTGCCTCTTTGATGATAAAACCAATATTCTAATCTCACTTTTTTTTTTTTAACAGCAAAAATCTTCTAATCTCACTTTTGACAATGCTGTATTCTTATGCTACTACAAAGGCACTAGACGAACCTGTGAAATGGTGGATCGAGCCAAAAAGACCCTTAGAAGCACCAAAATGCCTTATCCGATACACACCCGAGACTGCATCAGCCGGAATTCTCCATTCTATAGTTGCATAGCTTGTGGGACTTAGTTTAGCAGGCCTTGACCATTTAAAACGCAAACAAAAGTCATCGTCATCATATTTTGAAATCCATTCCTCTTTTCCTCGAAGAATTTCAACCAATGCGTATGTGCCCTCAGTCATGAGATCGTTCCTTGGGCAAGCAGTCCTGAAAGTGACTGTAACCATGTCTCCCCTCTTGAATGTGGAATTTGAAGGGACATCGACTTTCACATCGCCAAAGTTATCACCTAAGGGGGTTGCGTCGACAATTACTGGTGTAAGGAAGCTGATTTGCTTGTCAAGGAGATCTGGGGGTTGTGGGCCGGCTTCAACAGCTTGACCACTGATAAGAGCCATAGCTAGTTTCCTGAACTCCTGAATGTAGGCATCGAGTGTGTGTGGACCATAGAGAGTAGATGCTCCCTGAAAATCAAACGCGTCCATGCTTTTGAGAAACGATTTGGATGGACACAAGCCAGTTCAAATTTAGTTGACAGTGGATGTTGCAAACAATAAAGATTTAGCCAACTCTGATTGATTAAGACAAAAAGGTTTAGTCTGGTTTGGTTTGATTTACACACGTCAGTTGAAGCTATGCGATTGAACTGCCAAAACATGTGCACGCGGGTTTCGTCTCAAGACTCCATTTTTTTCCTTTTGATTTTGTCTCTATATCTGATGCAAAATTTTAATGCAAGGTGAATTGGAGAATTTCGAAAACAGACCTCATAGCGCTGGACCTGGTACTCCTCAGAAGTGGTCACATACTGTGAATATGTGTTCGTAAGTCCTGCAATAACAACCTGGACATTGCTGTTGAATTCACCTTTGCCTGCAGAAGTCAGAACCATCTTAACAGCTTCTCGGAGGCGCCTACCAGCCATGGTTGTGAATTCTGCAAGGGGCACACAATACAAATTAAGGTAATCAGGAGAACATGTAAATACAAATTAGTGTGCAAAGACAAGTGATTTAACTCGGTAAATTTACTGGAAATTGAAAAATGGAAACCAAAAGGATTCTGGATATGCACGATTTCCTTGAATAATGCTGCTCAATGTGGGAGCGTTAAAAAGTAGCAGAATTAGAGTGGCAAAGTTAGTAGCAAGAGAAGAGAAGAACTGATTAACCTCCAGGTACGCTGAGAATGACAAGTTGTCCAACACGCAATATTTGAACTGGAAGTACTGAGGGCTGCAACATAGAGCATGTCAGCACTTAGATCAACCTATATCAGTAGAAACCAATGCATAGCCAAATTGCTCACCGTAGATTAGTTCAGACTACGAAGCACTGACAGACCTAACTGGTCCCCTATGCGTGTCAGGCAAGATAGGGCAAAAGCAGAATAGATACGGGACACACTGGGATTTAAGTGTCTAAAGTTAGAAAAGATGGGACATGGCAAGGTTCAACTTATAATTTAAAAAGTTACTTGCGCTTCAATTATTTTATTCGAAAGCAAAAGATAAGAACTATTGATAAATTTAACCTCGTAAAACCCTTGTTTAATTTGTTATATTTAAAAAGTAAAAGGTAAGAATATCAAGTT
Source organism: Vaccinium myrtillus (assembly GCA_016920895.1). NCBI lineage: Eukaryota > Viridiplantae > Streptophyta > Magnoliopsida > Ericales > Ericaceae > Vaccinium > Vaccinium myrtillus. The sequence goes on along the minus strand of JADGMU010000694.1, from coordinate 60,752 downwards.
ACTATTATAGTAGTTTTGGTTCTTTGTTGTCACATTAATCATAAACAATTATCATGTGTAACAACTAAAAATATACAAACAAAAAATTATTCTTCCTTACATGTCCCCATTATTTGAGAAGTCTAGAGGTTTCCAACTTTAGCTTCTATGGACTATGGAGATTATAAATACACAAGAGTAGCCGCAACTCACCGCCCAATCATACGGCTCCTTCATTTCACCAGTATCAAGCAGAATAGGCTTTGGATGCTGACACTTGACCTGTTCCTCACCTGGGGCTTTTAGAAAATCCCTCACCAGTCTCCAGAAGTCATTTCCCTGAAGCAATATCCAGAAAACAGAATTCATGGACGTTTGACACACTACAAGGTTTATGATTGAATTGAAAGGTCTGCTTATGCACTGGAAACTTGACTTAAACCTTATCATCTCCTTGCTGAAAATCAAAAGCTCCAGGTCCATCAGTGGTTCCTGCAGCAAAAGCAAAGCCCATTGCAGCAGGACATGTTTTCACCTTTTCAGAACCCCCTCCTGCCTTTGAGACCGTGACCTCAAGGTTAGAGAAGTCTACATATTCATGTTGGTATCTAACCTTCCCTTTTATTTGCTGAGATGCTGTATTAAAAAGTTCAACTGCTTTTCTAAATTGCCTTTCTCCGATGATACGTGTACTTTCAAATTCATCAGGGTACCTGCCGAATAAAAGATGTGCAGATGTTTAAGACTGCATAATACCGAATGGCGAATGCCAAGCGCGATCTCTCAAGAAACTTGAAAGGTTTATAGTATGTACCCTGGACCCCGGCCATAGCATAATTCATTTTTTCCATTGCAGGTACTGTGATTAAAATCACATGGCGTCCCAGTGTCTAGACAAAATGCACCAAGTACATTGGGGCTTACATCGCCCACATTTGACTGACAGAATGCAGATACAAATTGAGGCTTGTCAGCTTGCCTGAGGGCACTTCTGACCCTTCTTGCAATACTTGAAGTTTTTGTTGTGGGTTTTCCGGGAGAAGACTGGAAGGACGAAGCAAGTTCCATCAACTCTTTACCTGTAAGTTTAACATCTAAATTAAGAATCAGGTAAGGCCAAAATTTTTACTCATTTCATGCTTTCTGTATGTACTTCTCAAGTTGAAACCAAAATCTAGTGTTGTCATTGAATAGGGAAAATGATGTAGAATAATCTGGAAAATTCACACGTAGTTACAAAGAGTAACTGTTATAGCTGGAACAGTCAGTCTGAATAATTTCGCTTGTATATGTAGTACATTAAGCAGACCTTGTAATTCCCAAAATAAATTTGTAGACACAAATCAAACCACTGCCAAGGGGGAAAAAATAACCACATAATTCCAACAAAAAAAGGTGTTTTAACTTACAATATTCATGAAGGTTAGGAATTACGTTGGACACTCTTCTAGGGATCCCGAGGGCTTCAGTTTCCTCAGGATTTGAACTTCCAAGTTCATTCTCAGAAGCCTTTTTTTTATACCAATCCTCCATAAATCGTGCAGCAGCTCCTTTATTGTCACCACTAATCAATGAATTCGTACGGCTCATAGAAGTTCCATGCGTAGCAAACCAACTGAAAGTGCCAATTGGGCCCCACTCATCGTCTACAAATTTCAACAGAGTCATTTCTTTATCTACATCGTATTTATATTTGCTCCGCTCGCTCGCTGGATTGTTGAGATATGCACTTGGACTACGGTTTACACCAGCATCCAAGAGCTCCCCTGAGAAACCAGGATGGGGGATTAGCATAGCATGATAGCAACTATAAAAATAAAATAAAAATGTTTGGATGTATGATAGAATAGATAAAGAAAAAGAAAGGTCAGATCCAGAGATAATATGAATCATAAATCAACTTCCTTACCTTTATTTAAAAAAATTGACCCAGGACGAAGATTGTCATGAGCTTCTATAATGCTTTTCTCAATCCCATCAACAATGACATCAAACGATTGGCGTACAAATCCAAGAGATGTTACAAGATATGTCACATATTGGAGATAACCACCAGGCCCAGCATGAGTGTGAGTGCCACTGATAGCAACATTATGTTCACCATACAAGTCACCATACCTTCAAAAAAAGAAGTAACAAAAGATCTTTCAATAAGAGATAGCACTCAGACCACCCTTCAATCAAAAACTTGAACCAGCTAACTGACAACAGTTTGACACCTCAACGTTCTTTCTTTTCCCGAAAAATCAATCACCAAGAAAATCGGAAAGATCAATTGAAAAGAGCGTTCGTTCAGAGAAATTATTTGTGGATCCCAAAGGGGAAGAGCTTATCCTTCTATCTGTTACTTGTACATATATAACAGTACCTTGATTTCAACCTTTCGAGAACTTTCAACGTAACAAGCTGTGAACCCATGCAGGCATCAAGATTCACAAATACTACACGGTTTCCTTGAGGTTCTGCCACAATAAATGTACGAGCTCGCAACCTGAAGTGAAGCCCAGAAGTAGTTTGCTCCATATTTGCATATCCCATCATGTTCACATCTGCAGCTGGTCCTGTTATGTCATAGCTTCCGAGGCCAATCAAGTAAGTGGATGCTGATACAGTTCCCCCAAAATCAAGTAGCATGCAAACTAGGAAGGCCAAGAAAAACATTGTTTTCAATGTTTTCCCTCCAAAACAGAAGAACAGGAAAAGCTTCTCCATAATGCCTTTCCAAAGATAAGGTTATCCCTCATGCAATTATCTGTCCTCCGCCAAATAAAAGGATAAACCATGTGAGCACTTGACCAGCTTTTATCATTTGAGTTCAAATCAAACTTTGTTGAGGATATTTAACGAAATAGATAAGGCTGACGATTATTGAGGAACAATTCGAAGACATCTTGGGCTAGACATCAACAAAAAAGAGTATTTCTTGTACCATATACTCCATATAGAGTCATTTCCGTTGATAAGTAGAAAATAACAGAAACATCAAAAGAATAGAGCACGACCGGTTTGATTCCGAACTCCACAATCAGAAAGTTTAAGAATATGAATCAAATCTTAGGAAAAGAAAAAAGAGGAGGCATTTTCCCTTCTAAGATAACGTTTGCACTTGTAAAAGCGTCTCAAACCAGTCAAACTTAAAATTTAAGTAATATCTCCTTAAAAGTCACTCTACCCCATACCAAATGGAATTTCACTTAAAATTTTTGCTCAAATCATGGGAGACTCAAATAATTGAAGGCTATTTTATGTCTTCAAATTTACAGGTACACCACAAATGAAGCTTTTACTTAAATATATGCTAAGTTTGAGTTTTGGCCATTGCCTTGTTCCGCTGTTCCAGAAACTGACTTAATTCAAGAACTAGCTTAAGTTGGCTGTTCGAGTTGATGTACCGTGTGAGAGATAATGACTTAGTCTTGTAAAATGCAATAAGTCAGTTTTTGGAAAAACCCGTTTATTAAAGTTTGAGTAAGCATCGGAGATGGTCAATTAAGAAACCACTTAAACAAATCGACAGCATACCAAATGGAAGACTCAAATAATTGAAGGTAATTTACGTCTTCAAATTTACAGGTACACCAAAAATGAAGCTTTTACTTAAATATATGCTAAGTTTGAGTTTTGGCCATTGCCTTGTTCCATTGTTCTAGAAACTATGTAATTTGATTGATGTTCTTCAGGAGAGAATGACTAGGTGGTATCGTCTTGTAAAAGCAACAAATCAGTTTTGAAACAACCCGTCTACTAAAGTTTGAGTAAGGATCGGAGATGCCGTAAGAAACCACTTAAACAAATCGACAAAGTCTTAACCCCCTACAACAAATCAGAATGACAACAAGCAATCAAAGCAAATCGCATACCCAATGATCAAACATTACCTTCGTAGCTAAAGACATGTAATTCTTGATTGGTTTCAGCGTTCTTCAGGTGGTATCGATTGGCCCAAGTGCAGAATGAGAGTGAATCATCAAAGAACCCTAAATTAGTGGACCTGCTGGTGCGAAGAGGGAAAACTTGTGGTTATTAATGGCGCCAGTACGGTGGTTGGTAAGAGTCATGATTTTGAAATGTACAAATGTTTTTCCACTCATTCATAGTTTCATATATACATATATATCAGTCGTGTATGTGAATGAACTGCTTTCAAAGACGTGTAGTATTTGGACGCTTCGAAGAGTAAAAAACCCTAAATTAATGGACCCGATGATGTGAAGAGGGAAAACTTGAACTCCACTGGTTATTAATGGCGCCACTATGGTCGTTGGCAAGAGTCAAGATACCGTTTCGAAATTTACTCCGTACGATATTTTTCTACACATTCGTCCACGTATAACGTGTATTTTACGGAGTACTATGGTCTTACAATGGAATGGAACGCGCTTTCAGTGCCGAGCAGGTATCATGTGGTACCTGCGTGTAGGGGCGGCGGCACCCTTTGGGTTCAATGGTCACATGACCACCCAAAAAAAAAAAAAAAAATCCTTAGAAAACATGTAAATTTTTTTGGATAGTCCATTGTTGAACACCTTACCAAAATTAAATTGAACCCCCTAACCAAAGTAAATTGAAAATCCTGCCCAAAAGAAAGTCCAAGTAATGAACACTTGGGCCAATAAAAAAAAACTCAAGTTCAATTCAAATTGAAACCCAATGAGATTGATAGTATAATATAGGATGAGATTGATGGTAGAATGTTTATTGATGTTTTTTCATTTTTTTATTGGTTAATTGGTATCATGGACAAATTTGTTATAAGAAAACCACGTATGGTGCAAGAGGCATGATATTCCTGTCCCTAACATGAGTGGGATGTTTGTTTCTAGTGATCGGCCACAACACAAAGCTCCCTCAATCACACTTTCCCACCATTATCGTGTTGATCTATTTTATTCAGACATAGATATGCAACTTCAAGAGCTAAACAATCGCTTCACAGAGGCGAATACGGAGTTGCTACTCTGCATGGCTTGCTTGAATCCTAAAAATGCATTTTCGGCATTTGATAGGAAAAAGTTGGTCCGTCTCGCAGAACTCTAGCCGTCTGACTTTTCTAAGGTGGACTTAATGGCATTGGACATTCAACTTCGAAATTTCATTGTAGATATGAGATCTGATACAAGCTTTGTTGGGCTGAAAGGGATTGGAGAACTTGCTGTAAAGTTGGTGGAGACAGATAAGCATGTCATATATATAGATTGACGGCTATTTTGTTTGACATTGGTGTTGACTTTCCCCCGCCACCGCATCGCATCGGTTGGAAGAAGTTTTTCAATGATAAAGTATATAAAGAGCAATTTGCGCAATCGAATGAGAGATCAGTGGATGAATGATTGCTTAGTTTGCTTATTATTTTTTTTTCTTTGTTCAATTTTTTTTTTCAACTTTATCAGTTTTGCATCAATTATTATTATTATTTTTTTTGTAAATTATTAGTTTGTCTCGGAAGGAGAATGTAAAATGTAAAAAAAAAAAATGATTAAAATCTTAAAATAGTTTACCAAAGACAAAAATAATCCATATATTTGAATTATTTTTATCTTATTCAAAGAAAAAGCAATTTAGTTTTTTTTGAACTGCAAAAAAAAAAAAAAAAAGCAATTTAGTTCGAAGAGGGAAAACTTGTGGTTATTAATGGCGCAGTACGGTGGTTGGTAAGAGTCATGATTTTGAAATGTACAAATGTTTTTCCACTCATTCGTCCACGTATAAAGTGTATTTTATGGAGTCCTATTGTTTCATTATTTTTTTTTTGAATTCTCTACGGTTCATTTGACGTTGAGGTGTTCTGAGGCCTTGTTCTCATATAGATTTTAGGTGTATTTTATGAAATTATCATAAAATGAAGATTTTATGGAGGGGTGATAAAATGAAGTTGTTTTTTCAATTGATAAAATGTAGTGGTTTTCCTATAGATTTTAGGAGGATTTTATGAAAATCTAATAAAATCACTTTTACATTTTATGTGTTGAGATTGGAGTGTCATAAAATGTGAGATTTTATGAAACAAAAATCTATTGAAGAACACACTCTAACCCAGTTTTTTGAAAAAATTGGTTTTTCACGGTTTTTTATGTTGTGAGAGAAAAAATTGTCTCGGTGTTTGGAAAAATAGTTTTTTGTTAGTGGAACACCCCTGTTTGCTTCTTAATATTTTTTTCTTTGTTCGATTTTTTTTCAACTTTATCAGTTTTGCATCAATTAGTATTATTTTATTTTTTTTGTAAATTATTAGTTTGTCTTGGAAGGAGAATGTAAAATGTAAATAAAAAAAATGATTAAAATCTTAAAATAGTTTACCAAAGACAAAAATAATCCATATATTTGAATTATTTTTATCTTATTCAACGAAAAAGCAATTTAGTTCGTTTTTTTCTTTTCTAATTCATCGCTTCGAGACGAACCAATAATTCACAATATTTTGGTGCAAAACCACAAAATATAAAATAAACGAAAAAAGACAAAAAAAATAATTTGGCTTAATTATTTTCCTAAAACACCGCTTAATTTTGCGTCTTCTTAAGATTTATTTTGATGATTCAAATATAGGTAAATATATTAAAAAAAATATACCTTGTAAAAAATAAATACTCGTAAAATATGACACACCGAATTACAACCCATTAAACCATTTATCTCAAATTAGAGCAATACCCATTGAGCCACTCGTGTGAAAGTTAGAAATATTCCGGGTGGGGAGGAGTCCAAACCAATTGATAAATATAATTACCCACAATCCAATTCAGAGGATTAGAAATCATAACTGGCCAGTGATACTTAATCACCCCATACCTTTTTTTTATTTTTAAATTAGCATTTGTAGGACTTTTTTAAACAATCGAGTATAATTATTGAAAAAGTGACGTATCAAACAAAATACATTCAGAGCTGACTACAAGATACATATTCGCTCATCGGAGTTAGGCTTGGGCAATACAAACATCGGATCCGGTCCTGCATACAAAATATAACAAAAATACATATAACAAAAGTATATTCATTACTCACCTCTATAGTGTGAACCAAAGCACTACCGTGCGCGCGTAACTTAAAAGTCGACCCTGGAAGGGAGTGAATTAAATAGAACCAAAGCTTCAGTAGTATTTAATGTGAACGAATCCAATGAGGGTGTTCGGATGGGTGACAAAAGATTTTCTACAAAATCAATGGGGTGCTCCACTCTCAATTGTAATAATATCTTGATAACCCACCAAACATCTGTCCAAATATAATTCCCACCGATGGAAGGTTTTAGATGAGAAGATAACTACGGAGTACCGACAGTGTGTAACCGATTTGTATTAAAAATATACCAAAAAATTACTGCTACCAATAAAAACTATTCCAAGATCAACCGCGGCGATAGAATTTTGAGGAAAATTTCAAAAAATAGAATTTCATACAATAAAAATTCTATTTTTTTATTTATCTCGTAAAACGCAATAAGTCTGTTTCGTGGTTGTTGATTAAGTCTCTTTCTGAAACCACCCGAAGCATTTGCTACAGTTTGAATAAGGATCGGTCCGATCGGAGATGGTCTAAGAAACCACGTAAACAAATTGACAAAGTCTTAACCCCCAACAATAAATCAGAATGACAAGAAGCAATCATCCATACTCCACTGGTTATTAATGGCGCCACTATGGTCGTTGGCATGACATGAGTCAAGATACCGTTTCGAAATGTACAATATTTTTCCACACATTCGTCCACGTATAAAGTCTATTTTATGGAGTACTATGGTCTTACAATGGAACGCACTTTCAATGCCGAGCAGGTATCACGTGGTACCCCGCGTGTATATCGGGTCGTTCGTTTCGGTTTTGGACACTTCGGATTTGGAGAGAGAAAGGGGGAGAGAGAGAGAGAGAGAGAGAGAGAGAGAGAGAGAGAGAGAGAGAGAGAGAGAGAGAGAAGATTTCGATATGAGTTGTCCAATATACTTTTGGACAACCCAGATGCAGCATTCGGATACTCGTGTAGGCTCGGCCACATGGTACCCACCCGGCATCCAAAAAAAACTTTCCTAATAACGAGGAAGAATTCTCCCCGGTTCATTTGACGTTTTGGTTTTGGTTAATTTTTTATAAATTACTACTTAGTTTGTCTTGAAAAGGAGAATGTAAAAAGTGAAGAAAAAAAAAAAAAACTATGATCAAAATCTTAAAATAGTTCACCAAAGAAAATAATCCAAAAATTGAATAATTTTGATAATATTCAAAGAAAAATCAATTTAGTTCGGTTTTTTTTTTTCTGATTCATCTTGTCGAGATGAACCAATAATTTATAATATTATTGACGCAAAACTACCAAACAGAAAATAGAGGTTGTCATATTTACAGATGAGGTGCAAACCCCATGATTTGAGCCATCGGCTTTTATTGGCCCCACTGAGCATACATTGCAATAATCTGAATCGTTCATCTTGTAAGGCCCGCAAAATAATGTATCCACACAAAAAATTAGTTTGATCGGGCATCGATAGATGTGTCAAAAGTTTAATTTTCCTTTAAAAAATGGACGGTCTGGATTTTGTCAATAGTTTTTAAGTTAACATGTCCATGACCGTTCGTTTTTAAAACTGAAATTCAACTTTTGACATTTCTATCGATGTTCGATCAAACTGATTTTTTGCGTGGATATATTATTTTGCGAACCCTACGAGATGAACGGTTCAGATTATTGCAATAATTGCACGAGCCTCACAACCTGTGGCACAAACTCATGGTTTGCGCCACATCCGTAAATAAGTTTTCCTAAAACACACCTTAATTTTGCGTCTTCTTAAGATTTACTTATTTTGATGATTTAAATCTTTTATTTTTACAACTCGTCGAAAACATTGATTAAGTCAAAAACTACATTGATCAAATACAGATAAATATAATCAAAACCTACTGGAGCAAAGCCATATCCAAAACGGTAAGTGAGAATGTGAGAGATTTATGTCATGCTTGATGCTCTCGGTAATTTCATTCAACAAGACGAATGATGCGGGTTGAAGTAGAAATTGTAGTTTTCAATCTATTGAAGGATTGAAGAGTAGACTAAACTCCCCCATGACAATCTTGTATTATTGCAAGTGGTGGCTCGCTCATGCGGTAGAACTTTTGTATGCTCCGCTCTGCATCCCGGGATCGAGTCCCCGACTCCCCATCCCCTCTCCCCATGTAATGTAATAGATTAATTAGGAATGGTGAATGTCTTGTATTATTGGCCCAATCATTCAATTAAATTAGGAAGTGTTGACTATAGTAAAATTTTAGAATAAATATTATTTGAAGAAGAATACTGAATTAATCCAAACACTGTTATGGATTTACTACTAAATTAATTAGTACTAAAACTTTGATTAGTACTTTGTCTTGCTCTCTTTTTTTTTTTTTGTCTTGATTTTTGTTCGCCTTTTCCGAATTTTTCTTAGATTCACGATATAGCTTTTGGATTAATCATCTATCTCGACGAGAGGAGTCAAAAAAAAAGTAAAACATTATGATCAAAAGCAAAAAAAAAAAAAAAAAAAACTAGAGACGAAAATAATGCAAAATAGCTAGACTGACTTCTTTTTTCTAAAGTGTTGTCTTATATCTCTTCTTGATCGCTTAAACGTTCCCATCTGCGACGTGGCGGAGGAGGTGGTAAATGTTGGTAAAACTGAGGTGAGTATAATGAATTTGTGTTAGCTTTTACTAATTTGCATCTTTTTGATTGCCATGACTTGCTGTCTATTTAGCCCCTTTGCATTAAACATGTAACACACAATTTTGCAGAAGTCTGCGGATAGGTTTTCTGAGGCCAAGCTTAACAAGTGCTGGTAGTGGTAGTTTGTATTATATATATCTTCAATTGAGACATGCTATTGTGTTTACAATTGTAACACATGGATTTTTGCTTGCAACCTAAGGACCACTAAGAAAATTCACTTACTGAAATGTCACCATTCTTATACTAGACTACCATGGGGCCACCCCATTGCTTATATCATAGTACTACTCAAAATGGGTACTCGGGATTCTTTCAGCAAAGAAATGCTTGAAACCAAGACAAGAAATGCTCTTTGTCATATGCTCTAATGATTCTCAGTAGCTTATCTGGCTCTGCCCTGTTTTTATATGTCACGTCAAGTGGATGAATTGACATTTTAGTCAACTCCAACCAAGATGTCAATTGCCTGACCAATTATTCTATGGCCTTGCGGCACCGCCACGACCCCCTGTCCATGTAATCATTACTCCAATTGCACAAGTGTTATTTGACATATCATCTCTCATGTCTAATTTGACATGTGATCTATAAAGCATGGATACTTATATGGAATACAGAGATTATATGATAGGTTTTGATGTCGGAGAGACGAGAAAATTAGATAAAAAAAAAAAGAAAAGAAGAAGACATGAGGGGGTGTTTGGGAGCCTCATTTTCAGCTTTTCATTTTTAATTTTTTACCCTTCTGGATTATGGTTAGAATATATCTTGAATCTGTTAGGACTGCTCGAGAGAAATGTGTAGAATGCATTTTGCAGTAGGAGTAGTGTTTGAGAGATGTGTGCATAATATATTTTGTAAATCTTTTTGTTAATAAAAATGAGAAAAGTGAAAAAATGAAAAGTAAAAAGCTCCTCCTAACTTACTTTTGACTTCTCCTCTTTAATGTCAAATTTTGAGAATGAGTTTTGACTTAATGTGTTTTGGACATCTAAACACCTAAAACTTAAAAAAAGAGAAATCGAAAATCAGAAAAGGAGTCAGCCAAATGCTCTTGGATGCCCCACACTGCATCCCGGGGCGAGTCTCATTCTCCCTCCCCTGTAAATAGATTAGGAATGACATGATAAAAATGTTCCAAAAACTCTTAAAAATGACTGAAAACAATCCAAATTGATGTGGATCAAATCGTATATTTGCCGGTTTCGGATGAAGTAGCAATAGACGCGGGTATTATACTCCAATCAATTTTACCCCAAAACCAGCAAACAACGACAAGTAAGGGTGCACACCGGCCCGGTAGCTTTTCTAGTCCGCCTAACCCAGCCCAATTTTTTTAGGGGTTAAGAAAAATATTTAGGGTCGGGCTGGGTTGGCATTTTAAGCCTGTTTACTAATTGGGCCGGGTTTGAAAAATTCTTCTGAGGCCCAGCCCGATTTAAATAATATATATATATATATATATATATATACATCCCCCTTCTAATAAGTATGTATATATACATACACCGAACTTCACATCCAAACTCCCTGACCTTCTTAAGTTACGGACCTCCACCTTCCCAATGTTTTTTTGAAAATCCGAACCGTTAGATGTGTTTAAAAGGTGTTTTCAAGGTCCGACGCGAAGATATTAGCGTTTTTGTGAAAAACAGCTCCGATCAAGCCCTTCCGGGTATTTTTTTTGCCAAATCTTCACGTCGGACCTTGAAAACACCTTTTAAACACATCTAACGGTTCGGATCGTCGAAATTTGGTGCGGAAAGTCGAAAATACCCCTAGGTCCGTAACTTAACAAGTTAAGGGAGTTTGGAGGTGAAGCTCACTGTGTGTATATATATATATATAGAGGAACTCTCTAGTCCGGGACCCTTCGGTCCGGAACTCATAGTTCCGGATCAAATTTTTATCATCCGAACCGTCCAATGTGTTCAAAAGGTGTTTTCCAAGGTCCACGCGGGAAATCTTCAAAAAAAAATACCGGGAAGGGCTTGATCCACGCAATTTTGTAAATATGCAGTTTTTGCGAAAAATTGCATGGATCAAGCCCTTCCCGGTTTTTTTTTTGAAGATTTCCCGCGTTCACCTTGGAAAACACCTTTTGAACACATTGGACGGCTCGGATTTCCCAAAAACAATTTTTAAAAGCATCAAAACGCTTCAATCCGGGATTTCCGGGATCCTTGACAGGATCTCCGGCGTATATATATATATCGGGTTAGCTTCCAATAAGGGACCCTTATCTAAGTTAAAATGCAAACCTCACCTTTCCGAGCCAAATTTCGACGATCGTTTTTAACAAAAATCGATCGGATGAAGCCCTTCCGGGTATTTTTTTTGGACGAATCTTCGCGGGGGCCCTTAAAAATGCATTTTAAAAACATTGAACGGTTCGGATCGTCAAAATTTGGTCCGGAAACACAAAAAAGGCTAGGTCCGCATTTTATTTTTCAATAAGGGACCCTTTTATATATATATTATACTACACACACACACACACACACATACCATTGGAACCTAACTACTTAGGGTTTGTTTAACTTGATGAAGAGACGCATCTACTCATCTCTTATCTTGTAAGATCTCCTTATCTCTTATTCAAGAGTACGATCATCTTTACCTGTTTTTCGATATCTCCTATTTTCTTTTTAACAGTTTTTTTTAAAATTATTTTTCTTGTTGAATCTCCTTAATCTTTTGGTTGTAATACCTAGTTTCCCAAAAAAATTTAGCAACCCAGTAGCAAATGAGTTCACCAGGTGCTAAAATCATGGTATTTCAAATAAAAAAATGAAGTGGTTCTGTGTATCGTTTTTCGATTTTTTTCGCACCAAATTAAAGTACTCCTCGTGTACTTTAATTAGGTGTGAAATTACTCTTGCTCCACATATGTCAAGAAATTATAGCACTTGCCCTCTCTTCTCCAGAAAAACTGAACCATGAAAGCTCTAAAGCTTTGTTCTGTCTTGCTTTTTGCCCTGATATAGGGTTCTGTTGTGCTGTTGACTTTGCAGAAATTCAGCGCGATGCTTTATTGTAAACTTCTCCATTTGAAGCTGATCCCGATGCTTATAGTGACAAGGTTCCCTGCCAATATTCAAGTCGGAAAACCCGGACTGATTCCATTTCGTCAATTGGGATGTGAATATGTGAATAGAACTCACTGCTGACTAGGACTTAGTGCCTTATTCTGTCTCCCTTCTGCTTCTTTTTTTGTTGGTATTTCAGTCTAATTCCCTCCTTTTGCTAGAATTGTACGAGGAAAGTTATATATTCTCCATATTCAGCTAAAGTTACCATCCTACACCTTTCACTAAAAACCTGTGTTGTAATACTGCCAAGGCATTTGGGGTGTGAGTCTTGGATTGGAACATTATAGCATATGTAATATATCTAACGCTTTTGTATGCTTAGTAGTTTCCTCAATTTACTGTTGAATTCCCTTTTTGTGGATAATAGAAGCGGCCATATCTTAAACCACACATTCTAGTGAAACTTAAATATTCTATAATTTTTTTTTTAAACTTCTCATCGTTATATATCAGTGCTGTTTGTAGTTTTGAGTATTTCATTGTCTAACCTATTTCGTTTAGCCATTCAAAGACGTGATTGAAGGAGTGAGGATAGACCTTAGGAAGTCCAGATACTATTTTTATGATATGCTCCTGACTGTTGGATTGATAGTGTTCGAGTTATGGATTGCACCAGAAACCTTGGCAACAACGGACAATGTTAATAGTGCCGCCTAGTGTTTAGGAATTGTAAATCAGCTAATCAATATTCTCAGGGATGTTGGAGAAGAGTACAAAGCTCTCTCTATTGCAAATTGAAGGCCAAATTTTTTTCCAACACTGCAATTCCATATGCATTAAATTTCGGCAAGCCGCGTCTGCATATTCTTAGGGTGGCCTGCATATTAAGAATCTCCTGTGTATTCATCGACGTGAAATACCAGAATGTTGAGTTTTGTTCTGGAAGATATTTTGGCGAAGTTAGGACCGAGATGAGTTTTAAAAATACATTAATGAATAATGAGGCCCAATTGAACCATATTTTCCCATGTTTAATTTAAATCCATGATTTTTGGTCGTCTTTGGCAAACCAAAAATTTAATGTATGGAGTATTTAGTTTTTGTGGAAGTCTCGAGTTACATGGAAATTTGTGATATTTGCAAAAGTTTATGCATAACATCAAAATAATTTTTACATAATTTACAGATGAATTGAGAAGAATCTCAGTAGTTTCTGCATTTATTAGATGAAGGGACACAAAATAACTAACACTGGGTATTTGAAAAACCAAACCAAAAAAACCAAACCGCCCGGAAAGACCGAAAAATCGATCAAAACCGAATGAACCAAAACCAAAAAAACCAATGTCCTTGTCAGTCCGGTTTCAGCAGCTAGATACTAAAATCAGAACCAATTATTCGGTTTTTAATATTCATAAAAATTGAACCGACCGAACTGGTTTCATCCTTACATAATCTATCTTCTATCAATATACTATAGCAATGTAATTAGTCTCTCAAAAGCCTTCAAATCCTTAATCCTAATTTTCTAGATTTATTACTTCTTTTAATTTTCTAAAATTGGGAGAGAGAGAGAAATGAGGCTTAGTAGGGTACATGAATTTCACCCGTCGAATGCGTTTTCCTGTTCAATTTCAAGTTTTCTTTTCATATTTCTAATGCTATCACTAAAACTAGACCACACAATCCAACTACACACCCGTGCACGTCTAATCTCATTCTCTCTCTCTCTCTCTCTCTCTCTCTCTCTCTCTACGTTAATTGGTAGTAGTTACTGTCCGCGTAGACATCAAACAAAATTTCTCTTGCGTTCTCCATTTTCCTACTGCAAGGTATTTCCCCTTTCTGTTTGTTTGTTTGTTCTTTTCAATTGGCTTTTATTTTTTCTTGCAGCACCTACCCTTACATTTCTATTTTGTTTGTTTTTTTAATTTTTTAATTTGTTTAGTTTATGTTTTAATCTCCTCTCAATCTTTGTATTTCAATGTTGTAATTTGATCCACACACGTATGAAAAAACTTCAAGCTCTTTCATGCCTCATTTTTTCTATGTTGCCACAACAAGGTGCCTTTCCATCATTACATACCTACGGCCTAAATTTTTTCCAATAGTTTTGAATCATTGAGAGGGTAATAACATTGTGCATCTTTGATATAGGATGGTAAAACAAAAGGATTGACATTGAGACTTTTTTTTTTAAAATTTTCCGTGCATGGAACAGGTTGAACCCTGGATTTTTTCTTTTAATAAAGGGTCTTGCAAAGAACACAAACAAACAAATACATACTTCAATATACCTTTTACATTATTCAATACACTTCACGAAACACTATACACTCTTCACACATTTTATGAATCATATTTAGGGGCTGTTCTATTAACAAAAAAACTATTTTTTCTGAAAATAAAGACAAATGATTCTCTCATAATACATTACTAGTTACGGGCGGTCGTGCCCATCACGAGTTTGATGCCCGTCTTTGGGTGTGTGATTTGAGGTGGGATTTTTTTTTTTTTGGCTTTTCTGTTGTGAATGCCCCACATTGTGTTGTTTCAGGTCCATGACCAAGAACACCACATTGAATTGGAACCACAAGAGTAACCTGATGAATCTTTGATCAGTAGCGTGTGATATTTTCCCGTTCTAATTTGCATCTGCTGATAACATTCAACCATTAAAAACAGGCAACTCAAAACTCATACCTCGAAAAGATAGAATTAAGGACTTACAAAAGGACACAAGTATTGGGTTATGTACTTAATGAGTGATTTACACAGGATGCAAGTTTCGATTCATAGTAGAGATGCTACAGTTGCTCCCTTTCGTATAGTAATTTCTTTAAAAACAGCAGCCATCCCAACTTTCCGGAGCGATTATGAAGATTGTGGAGATTCTGAACTACAGATTCATGCTCATGGAGGTGGTGGAGGAGTAGGGCCTCTTGACGTAGGATCTTTTGCTGGGGCATATATGGTTGTTTTTCCTGTGGCACTGCAAACGGGGTCCAAAGGATAGCGGGTCTTCACATAATCCGTCAAAACCTGGTACAACATTAGGAAGAACATGATTTTTTTTGTTTTGATAATACTATTGATGCAAGAAAAGAAAGAACAACCCATTAGTTTTAGAGTTTAGGATAGCATATGTATGCATTGGGACTCTAAAGAACCATCTCATAAAGCAGTTGTATCCCCTGAATGCAATATCTCAGCAGCAAAACTGATGGATTTTGCTCAACCAACCCATCCCATTCTGCATTTTAAATCATAAATCAAATGGGCATCCATAAACGAAAGCAAAAAGACAGCAAAACGATACCAACGTAAAGACTCCAAAATTGATATCCGGACCTCAAATTCTCTTCTAGCATTCTGGTTCCACCCTTAAGTCTTTTTACGGCTGCAAGCACATTATCACTGAACTAAGTGTACAAACCCTCAAGTCTTTTTATGGCTGCAAGCACATTATCATTGAACCGAGTTTTGTACACTCGCTTAAATCCACCCTTACCCAAAACATTGTTTTCCTGGAAATTATTTGCAGCCATTCTCAGAGTTGAAAGTCCTTTTGCAGCGTCTTCAAATAGAGATTTCGAGAAGATGAGGAAAAACAACACGAGTAAAGTGAATGAAACTTTATTTGACAAGAACAAAAAGTGAAGGGAAAGTGAATATATTAAAGAAGGTACTATTTCTATGTCGAGGATCTATCTTTGCACGAATATACAACTGTAGATACCACTACATCAAATTTTGGGCCTGCAACAAACCATAAAAAGTTTGAAACTAAGGACCTTATGGGATAAGATAATCATTCTTAAAAAACGGATGAGACTATCTTACAAGTTCAATATCCTCCGAGGAAACCCTACAGTTAATCAGTTATCATGACTGGAAAGGGAAATTGAAACCTAAGTTTCCAACGGGAGCCACAACACACCTGCTTGATGCTGCACTAAACACAGCTTGGAAAGCATCATTTTCCCTCGCCCACCACACTAACCTGAAAGCAAAACTTCACCACTGCACATCTTCAGGACCCCCACAACCTAATGCGTCGATATCCTTCCCATCAACCTCATTTTAATCAAGTGTGATCATAAAGTTGCAGGTAGGGAGCATGGTTGCATTTTAAGTTATTAATTTCTTCTACACTTGGTTCATCATTTTATTGATTCTGGTGAGGGACCAAAAGAAGCAGCTCTCAATACAAAAATAACACAGATCAACAAAAAAAGTCGCACGAAAAACTTCTGAGTGTTTTTCTCATGCCATGTATAAGTTCGGAACAAGGCAAAAATAGACAAATATTCTTTAAGATCATCTCACACAAGTTGAAGATAAACGTTTAAAGGATTATGTGGAAGAACATCCTTACCAACACAATTTACTTTCGAACTAAAAGGCTCCGTAGCAACTTGCTCTTTATAGCTCTTAAAGCCTTCAATAATAACCTGAACTCAAATTCCCACAATGACAAATCAGAGTTATCAATACAGCTACTGATACAAAAAACAGATTGCCAATTACCTCAGAGAGAGATCAGAAAGTCAATTACCTCACAGTTTCAAACCACTACTATTTAGTGCTGACAAAACATTAACTGATACAAGATATAAGCAAAATGAGCAAAAACACGCCAGTATAAAGGTGTTTTATACAGTTCATGGCAAAATGAAACATAATCAACCACGTGGTGTAGTAATCATGCCATGCTTCATGAGTTCAAGCACATTTGTCAAACTACAGATTTCAATTAATGCGGTAAATAGTAGGGGACTTCCACTATTTTTTGTAATATCAACCACCATCATCGCTACTTTCTTTTTTTAGGGACATTTCTCTTTAATCCTTCTGGGTTTTTCCTCACACGAATAGAGTATTTCCTTCAATATTATGAGAATATTAGTCCAAGTAATTTCTCAGATGATAATTTCTCTTAACATCACTATTTTCAGACCAAGGATGAGAAGTACTTTATTCATAACCACTTGGCATTCACAGTAAAGTTTCACAAGGATCCACAAACAGAATCTGCAAGGATCATTGGGTTTGAAGTCAAACCATTCAGTTTATACACATCACAATTTTCCTCCTTGTATTAATTTGTATCTCTTGTAGCTGTTGCTCACAACTTTTTTATAGCGTGAAGCATGGATACGAAGGTTGCAGAATTGAACATAATACTAATTAGAATTGAACATCATGTGATCCCCATGCTGAACGCTCAGTTAGCAATTCAGATTCTCCTCAAAAAGTTGCAGAACTGAACATAATACTAATTAGAATCCACATCTATATAATAAGGAAGCTCAGTTTTTGACTTCCTTATATTTTAAACCGTCGGATCTTGATTCAAGGGCTAAGATGGAAGGGAAAGTATCTTAAGGGCTGAGATTTGGCTTTGAGGCGTAGACTTAATATCCACCGTTGGATGCTTCCTCCTTTAACTGCATGTAACAATTCTCTCCCCCCTCTCACACACCCACGTTCCATACTCTCTCTCCCCTCTCTGGCTCTCTCGCTCACCCACGTTCACCACGAACTGCACTGCCGTGAATACAAAACCCATGTCTCTCTTCAAATCCCATGTTTCTCCTTCCCTACCACAGTTACTGGATGCAAATCCACCACACGGTAGAGGTTCGACCCTTCAAGAATCGACAGAAACCATACCGCAATCGGCCGAATACATACCGCAATCGCCCGAATTCGTATGCAAATCCACGACACAGTTGAAGTTCGACTCTTCAAAAATGGTAAGCCTGATGATTTACTACTCTCTCTCTCTCTCTCTCTCATGATATGTCTCCGATATTTATCTGATGGCATCACAAACTGAGATAGTCGATTAATTTCATTTGTTTGGATACGTATTGATTTAAGCAAATCCTTGGCAGTCAGCATTATGGATTGGTAATACGAAAATGCTACAAGAAACCTTTCAAATCCTTTCTGTCCTTGCATCAAGCTGATTGTCCTTTTTTTGCAATTGTTACTTTCCTTCATGCCGTTTTATCTTCAGTTTTTCCTACATATTTATAAACTCTGTTTCTTGCCTAATTATTCAACTCATTCATGAATTATTTAGGAACCATCAATATCAACATTCAACAGGAAATTCAATCTTTAGGAGAGTACAATTCAATCTTTAGGAGAGCACACCAAATGTTTGATGACATGTCTGAACCATGTGCACCAAACACCCGAAAGCATTCTGTGCAAATTGTGCTCTTATATGAGTAACACTGAATTTTTGTGGAGGTATTTATCCGTTTGCTTTGTGTACTTTATCATTCTGGTCACAATGAGGGCAAAGGTAAACTGAATTTTCTCGCTGCCATTCATTTTCTCATTTTTTATCTCGAAAACCGTGTTTCAAGTGGAACTGAATACTGATAACTACGGAGCACTTTGGCCCGAAACTACGGAGCAGGAACAAAATTTTTCCCAATAACTACGGAGCAAGAACAAAATTTTTGAGAGCCATTATGTGATATTTTTTTTATCCAACATTTTTGTTTTGGTGCTCTGTAAAAAAAGGTATTGGCTGATGCAAATATGTGTGTGTGTGTGTGTGTGTGTAAAAGAAAATATGGTCTCCTTAAAAAAATTGCCTAAGGTATTTAATCTCTGTCTTTTCAATTTCGGGACGGTAAGATGGAGAGGAACGCGTTGGAGGAGAAATCTTGGGATCTTGATGCTACAATTGGGTGCAAGTTCAAGGAGCTAGACTGCTAGAGGCTCTTTCAATAAACATACTATTATCGATAGCATGGAAAAGTTCTTCCATCAAAGGAAAAACAATATTAGATGGCAGGCGGTGATCGCACACGATGATGCCCCTTATCTCCTCCTTTTTCTCTGCATCTCACCTCCTCATTTTTCTCTATTTGATTTCAGATTTTTGAACTTCCATAACCCAAGCTCTGGTGTGACGAAATCAAGGTTTATGTGCAGATTTTCTTCAAATTTGCCCACAAAAGCTGCAGGTACTTTTTCCTCTCCCGGCACCTATTGTTGATTTCATTCAAGAAAAAGTTTTTGGGTTGGTTAATTGACCTGGGTTGTTTATGCTTTGCTATTTCAAACTAATTTCGACTCTAAGGCTTATTGTCCTTAATGGTGGCTATGCAAATTTGTAACCCACCTTCCACGCTATAATTTGTTTGCATAAGTTGGCTTCAATTGTTTTCCAGGTTTCAATTAAAGGGCTAATTCATAGTGCTAGAAGTTTAGTGTTTATGTTGTTTATTTTGATGTTTTCGTAATTCTAGGGTAGTTATATTCTCCATTGGCCATTTGTTCGATTTTGTAATCCTATATAGTTATGTTTTCGCAAAATCAGATGGTAGTTATATGCTCCATTGGCCATCTGTTCAATTGCAATTTTCTATTTGTGTTGAAATGAAATTGTGACAAATGCATTCTAAGCTCCAAATCAATCTCTCTCTCTCTCTCTCTCTCTCTCTCTCTCTCTCTTACTTGAAAGGAATTTGTTATTTTTCTTTGTTCTCAGCAAAAACAATTTGGTTTACAAAATGTGAATGTGGGAAAAAACCTTCACATCAGTTTCAATTTCAAATCTTTAGCTTAGACAATTGGCACCATTTAGAACATATACTACCTATTATTGACTGATATTTATGAGGGGAATAATAAGACAAAATTCTGTGTCTCAGTTCTTTCAAGCATCTAAAAGCATAAAGCAACAAGCAGTAGTAAACAGAGAGTGTGGTTGCTGTATCCAGTATTTCATGTCCTGCCCTTTGGTTTTCCCTTTCTTATGCCATCTGTTATTTTTTATGTAGGTTCAACATTGCATCTTGAAGTGCTAACTATGCTCCATGTGGATCATTGTCGGCTGCTTTGTGAAAGAAAACTATGGAGCTGCAAAGCAACAACATACAGTCATAGTGAGCTGCAATTCCATTTGACCTAGGTTAGATACAGACACCAAGTAGAATGCTCCTATATTCTCCTTCTTCCTGCTGGCACAAATGTAATACAGACACGGACGATTTCTGTGGTGATGCCTGTGATGAGGTAAATTTTTTTTTTTTTAAATTAGAGTTTAGGGCCCTTTTTTTATTGTTTGTTATTTCCTCCAAGGTTAATGCAGCTCTAATGTTTTGAAGGTGCACGCTAATTGTTCGAGCCGTGCCTTTAGGCACGGGCATTCTCTAGTACTAAAATAAAGAGGCTCAGTTTGAAACCAAATACTGATTGCTATGGAACTAAAAGCTAAGGTAATTTAATGAAATGTTTGAATTGATTTGCAAAATACCTCATCATAACCAGCGCTATACTTTTCTAATATAGGTCAATGTTAGGCAGTAATACCGGGATAGAGACTACACAAGCTCGAACAACTGAACCAGAGGTTGACCTGGGGCCCTGAGCCCATATCCGGATAAGGCTCAAGCTTCAAGAGGCTTCAAGGCTGTTTTCGAGAGAGAAAACCTAGACTGAGACCTAGGTTGCTGGTATAAGAGTTTTCCTCTACACAGTGAACTACTCGTCCTCTTCTAGTTCTGATCTCTATTAGCTGCTTGTGTTGAAGTAAGGTACTTCCAAGTGGAGCCATGGTTTTGGTGGTATTTAGTTGGTTGGGTGGATCATAGAATTGAAAGTTGAAAGGGAAAAAATGCCGCGACTAAAAGTAGTTTTATTTGGTACTTGTTACCATTGTATCTAGCATCCTACAGAATGGTTCCGCCTGTTGTGGCTTTGAATATGAACCATGATTTTATCACCATAAATTATTTCCTCGGTTACTTGGATGAATTTGAACGATTACATGTCCGGTGGGAAATAGAATTTAGAATTTCAATCGAGCATATCTGATACCTCATCTACACAAGCGAAATCACATCATAAAAATTTTACTGAATGAAATGGTCAAGAAAGCCGGAGCAGAAATTACCAAGCTGATCAACCTGAGCCATAGTTATGCTTTGAAGGAGGATGTAACGGTGAGAAGCTCATTTGTTGTTGGTTCCTTAAGAAGATATAAAGCTTTACTATGGGCCTGAAAGGGGAGATTGTTCCATAAACGAATCACCAAAGTATGTAGAGACGAAGGGGGAGTCTGATTTCGCACCTTTGATGCATACGACCTCAAATCGGTGCTGGTAATCTGGAAAGAACAGTGGCTTACCTTTGAGTGTAGGCTTATGTAAAGCCAGTTCTCACGCAGAATAAGAAAATATAGATCTTGAAGTGATCACAACCTGTGGAGCCATGGTTGTGCTCAAAGTATAACACTGACATGCCGAAAGAGAGAAGTAAATCATATCACATACTAACTGTGAAGTGGAGGTGATCTTCGAAGAAAGAAATACTTGGTCAAACTACATGTCCATAGCAAAACTACATGTCCATGTTGCTATGGATTTCTTCACATGATCACATATATCAAGCAATTTTTCAAGAGCTATCCATTCAATAACAACCTCTCAAGGAATGTTTCCCCTGCGATAACATAGCAGATTTGTCACTAAATATTAGAGTGATTGGACCTCCTGATTCTAATTGCTCGAATAATTTTAGAACACAACCTGAAGTGGGTGCAAACAGAAAATTGGTATTTCCGTGAAAATGCATGATAGATAATAAAAGAATTTAAAAAAATAAAACAGATTAAAACAGGAAAAACCTTTTTCAATGTCAAGTTCAATCAGTGCATTGAGTTCAATTGCCCCTGAAAGACTGCAAAAGCCCGCAGCTTCCAAGGTCATGAAGTTCCTATTGAGGAAGAGTTTCTGCAAAGTATATGGAGGAACATATGTCATAATTTCAAAAATACCTTCCCCAACTCTCGGATTCCTATCATGTAAAAAGTTATGGTCCACAGTCCACACACTATACCTGGTTTCCAAAAACTTGAAGACCCCACAGAAAATCTCTTTCTAGTCACTAATTTGTCCCACCTGTTAAAGCATTACAAATTTGCAGTTATGGAACCAATGAACAATATAAGAAATAAGTAGTGGAAAGAAACAAAGCAAGCAAAGAGCAAAGTGCCTATTGTTGACATTTTTGAACACATTTAGAGAGTTTAGCTTCTCAGATGTCATCTTCCTCTAACTCTGGGAGATGCCCCTGGCATCGGAAACTTGTTTAAATTTCATCAAATTGTCAAATTATCTGACGATATCCTTAATGTTGAGCTAATCAATCCTGTATTTAAGCATCTCAAATGTGCATTCCTAATGACAAAAAGGGGATTTGATTTTGTCTTGGCCATCAAAAGAATACCTTTCCAGTAAGAATGATGACACCAATTGAACTATCATCTCTGGCATCATTGAATGCAAAAATAAGCTCCTTTACTGTATGTGGTCGGAATGCATTTCTGCGCTCTGGCCTGTTTATTGTGATCTACAAGAGAATGAAACCAAATATGAACATGGTAAATTGGATATGGCCTTGCCGTCCTCTATTAAAAAGTAGCCAGTATCCTACTCTTGTAAACAATCTGTAAGAAGTAATGTTAACAGAAGCAAAAATGGCTTCATGTATAAATTTAGTCGGTTGTTACTACTAAAAAACACTAATTTCTTGGAGAAAATTGGCCCAACATGAAAGTGAAACATCCTTTCTTTCTTGGCCTTCGGTTTGTGGTCATAAAAAACCATAAAAATTTAGTTTTTGTTCTTAAAACATCTTTAGTGAACACCCCTAAGAGCATCTCCACTCTTGGACCAAATCCTTCACCAAATTTAAATTAGTTACTACTATAGAATCAATGTGTTACCAGAATTTTTCCGAATCAATTTACCTCTGCGGCACAGCTTAGCATTTTTCGTTTAAACATGAGTCATCTGAACGGCAAATGGGAAACTCTCGGACTGCCAGATAAGAGAGGAGCTCAAAGTGATGGTAATGGCTGCTCCCGCCGTGGAGAAATCCGGCCGCAGCGCCGATGACGTGAGGGTGGTTGCAGTTAGCAAGACCAAACCCATCTCTCTCATCGACCAAGTCTACGACGCAGGTCATCGCTGCTTCGGCGAGAACTATGTCCAAGAGATTATCGAAAAAGCACCTCAGGTCTCTCTCTCTCTCTCTCTCTCTCTGAATTTCGTCATTGAATGGGCCTGATTTAGAAGTTTGTTAATGCATCTTCAATGGGAGTCAAATCCCACCTGGACCTCTTCCTCCACCCCTCAAAATTGTTACCACAAGCCTCTCCAATCTTTGCCTGCATATGCAAAGCCAAATCTTACATAAATTTGACAGTAACCAATTTGCTTCAAAATTGAAGGCAAGTGCCAGATAGAAAATTGGCTTTTCAGAATACCAAAATTAGTATTTTTGGGAAAATTTGAGACCGTGATTGTATTGGAGATGAGGGATGTTGTGGTTGTCAAATTTGAAGGTGTTAAATTGTAACGTATGCCTTTAAAATTATTTGACATCTCCAAATTTGAAGCAAAGGTTGGAGACGCTGAATTGAGATTGTGGGGAGCGAGAAATGACTGATATAGGGATTGTTGAACGTTTGACAGCTTCCTGAGGACATTGAGTGGCATTTCGTTGGGCATTTGCAGAGCAATAAAGTGAAATCCCTACTGGGTATAGATCTCTTACTATGTTTCAAAAGTTTTGCATTTTTTTTGTACGAATCTATGAATGTTTGTGATTGGATGTTCTATCGCTTTATCAAAGTTGCAAAATTCTTAATTATTGTGCATATTTTGAATTTGTCATGGAGTCGCCATCCAATGGTGTAGTCTTGCTTTTATGATTTCTGGATTACTTCCCCATACACAGTTTATTGTTGTTAAAGGTAATAATGGAAAATGAAAATGACAATGCATCCCCACTTATATCCCCACGTGCCTTGTGTTTCTTCCACATAATCTAGGTGCCTTTCAAAGGACGCGGATGAAATAGGAAGCTTTCTTGCTTCAGTCTCGAATTATACATGGTTCCGATGCCATGTTTTTCCCTTTTCCCAATTTTTTATGACCAGAAATCGGAACTATATTTTGAAGCTGTCCCCACTCACCACATAAGTGTGCAAGAGTGTGTGGCGAAAAAAATGTCTCATCTCCCTCCAATCCCTGATTTGTGGTGGAGTGTATTTTGCCTTTCCGATTCTCCATTACTTGAAGAATGGTGCATAATATCAAGGTCTGAAGGGTTTACTTTTCTTATGCAGCTGCAGTCCCAAGTCTTGCAATGGTTGAGGGTGTAGATAATGAGAAGGTAACGAATTCACCCCTTTACCTGTTTAGGAAAGCAAAAACTTAATGCAGTTTCAAAGCTCCCTGATCTTTCTACAGCTTGCAAATCATCTTGATCGTGCAGTCTCAACAATTGGAAGAAAGCCATTGAGTGTTTTAGTCCAAGTTAATACAAGTGGAGAAGAATGTAAGTACCGTGAAGTAATTACACTTCTTGTATACAAGTACTCATGGATACTTATATTCGGCTAAAAATAAGATGAAGAACTGGAATCAACTGATTTCAGCTTATCTAATGTTTTTTTTTTTTGATAACTGGGTGGTCCGGGTCAGTTTGCGTGTAGCTCGACTAATCCCAGGGTCTATGTATGCCCCGCCACACACGTAGACCGGGCAAAGCCAATACTCCATGAGAACCATGAGATCTTGTGCATGTGGCCCCAAGAAGTTAAGAAGAGTTGAATCCAAGACCTCGTCTTCCTTAGGAGGAGTCCTTACCAACTGATCTACCCCTTGGGGTTATCTAATTTTTGTTGTTTCTGGAATATCTGCATGCCGTAAGAATCACAACTCAACTAATTCCAAGACACGAATGATGTTTCCAAATAGATTTTGGATGGACTGAGTTCTAACATTTACATAATGTACTTGTGAGGTCATTTTACCTGTAGCTGTATTTCCTGCTACTTCTTTTCTAAAAACCACTGAATTTAGACTTTGACCAATGGCGCTTAGTGCTTTGTTGCCTAACAAGTATGAGACAAAAAAACTATTGTTCGTTTTTGGATAAATTTATGCATGCTTTCCTCAACCATCTAGCATGCACAAAACATTTTCAGTATTCTGGTGCTAGTTCCTTTTCAGTGCAGAATCGAGAGTTACTTTTATTTTTTCATTAGACATTGCAACAACACAAACTGACCACCAATTAATCATTATACTATATTGCAGCCAAATCTGGTGTTGATCCATCACGTTGTGTAGAACTTGTGCAGCATGTTAAGCTTGGTTGCCCAAACCTTCAGTTCTCTGGCTTAATGACAATAGGGATGCCCGACTATTCATCAACTTCGGAGAACTTCAGGGTAATAACTTCTCTTGTTCAGAAGTTTTCAGAAAGGTTATAATATGAATATTTTTCATTTTCTCTGAGAAGTAAAAAAAACAAACATATTTCCTTAAAAAAAAAGTGTATTAACTTCCCTGAGGCTTATCACAAAAAAAAGATGTTGTTGGCCTTAAAGCTCCATTTACCTGTGGTGTTATAATCACCTATTTTTGCAGATAGTTTGTTTTTTTCTTGTTTTTTGTATGCTCTAGCTCTCGTTTTCCCTTTGTTCAATGGGTTAGATTACTTTCTAATGATCAATCTGTGTTGTGATTCAACAGACGCTTTCAAATTGTAGAACTGAGGTGTGCAAGGCCCTTGGAATGGCAGAGAACCAATACGAGCTGTCAATGGGCATGTCTGGTGACTTTGAGCAAGAGGTAAGGGGTGTATGCTAAGTTGAGGTTGAACTTTTCTCTTATAGCGGATGTGAATTTACTTCTTCCTTCAACATAATATACAAAAGTGTGGTTCTGATAAAAAAAAAATACTCACAATCAGGAGAAATAAATATATAGATGTTGGATATGATTACCATGGTGATCTCTTGTCATTGGTGCTGAAGTTTTTTTGGTAAATTATGATCTATATAAAAGCAAAGAAACCTCAAACGCAGAAGGATTTAGTCCTTGCACAGCCCACGAACAAGCAAAAGCAATACCAATTGGTGTTGAAGTTATTCTCGGAAAATGACTGCGGTAGAAAATAAAGGAACTCTTCCATCTTGATTCATATTTCTTTTGTGGGAAGGAATGCTTGTTCTATATCGTGGGGATCCCTATTCTCGCTGGTGCTTCACTCATTCATGCAGTAATAACATATATCGTGGGGATCCCTATCTTCGCTAGTGCTTCACGCATGGGTGGTTGTTAGATGATCAGATTGTGTTTTTGTTGAAAAGTTTTTAAAGTTTTTTCATCAGCCTAGGCATTTGACATCGTTTTATGCATATTTATGTAGATTAATGTTTTGTCACCTTTATTGCAATTTTGAAGGCTTGATTATAGACTTACCTTTCCGCCTTTGAAATCAATGTGGTTCCTCCTTGATGAGCTTTCTGTCAAGCTCAAATAGATTAGTCTTCTCATCCTCATATTTTCTCAGAAGTCCGTAGACGAAATTATCCTATCTGATGGTTTCTCCTTTGCAGCTCATATTCCTCTATATCGGTACCCTCTCCATAATACAACAAGCAAATCAAGGCCATTTGAGCACTTGAGGCTCACTAGCTTGGGCATCATTGGTGCTCTGGTGAAGGTGCTTCTCTCTGCTGTTTTTAATATTTGAATCCCATGAATAATATGTTCCTCTTTCACATAGTTTTTGTGCTTCTACTTGTGGAGGTGCTTAAACATTATGAAAGCATGACACAGTCCTTAAAATAGGTGGGATCCAAATATGAGAAAGTAACATTCTTTGGCTTCTCTTGTTGGCCCTTATAACCGTGCTCTTGTTCATGAGGTTTTAGGATTACATATTTCAGAGTGATATGGATACCTTTTTTTTGTTTTGATCAACGGTGATATGAATACCTTGAAAGCAAAACTGGTCACAATACTGGTCGTTTCTTTTCTTCTTTCTACTAGGTTGATGATACCGAGGTTATTAGCTTCCTTCTCTCAACTGAAATAATTTCCCTCTGCCTGCGCACAATGGAGATGGGCAGTGAACTCTCAAAAACAGTTAAGTGTCGCCTGAATCCATTACTTTATGATATTTCTTTTCTTATGTGTCTAAAAATCACTCTATCTACTGCAGATTTATGTTTTTTCCTCATTCTGACTTCTGATTGTCTTGTTAGCTATGGTTATGGTAACTCTGATATGATTGCAATGGATTCTTTCTAATTTCCTTTTGAAAGTTCCTTTTGAGATAGTTCAAGCTTTTCAGATCTGTATTTCTTTTTCCTTCTCTCTTTTGAAGTTCACTGTGTTGTATCGGTAAAATACTTTCATTTGTTCCTTTGTGAAGCGATATGAGAAAAATAGCAATGCAAGTTCCATGGATGCTATATTACTTTCTTTGCTCACTCGATGCAACCAATTATGTTTTGGAGGCATATGGTTTAAACATCTGATATCGGTCCAACAGTATTATGTAAAGTCGTAAAGCATTCTTGGATCACATTGATTGATTGAGATTGCTTCAGAGAAGGTTTGAGCTCCATTGGATCATTGTTGGGTTTTATGTCGGATTATGGTTTGAACAGCAATCGTGCAGATTGATGACCCTTACCTTGATAGAGGCTGCCCTATACTTCTGATTTTGGATTTGTGAAAGAAGTCCCTTGCTTTATTGTTCCTTTTTGTCTTTTAGAAGATAATTCTTTGTTGGAATTCTCCGTGCTCGTGATTAATGATTGAGACCTTTATTTGACTGTTGAGCCAAGTAGGACAGCTCACTACATAGTCGTCACTACTTCCAAGTTTCCTCTGTTGATTGATAGAAACACCCCCATTATGTTTCTCCATTAGGAATAATGCCATCCTTGTGAACAACTCCCTGGATTTTGTTTTTGAGGCTCATAGAAAGCAACAATGCTATGGGTACACCACTTGTGCACCCCAAATGCACACCACCCTGATGTGGCAAATGAGGAGAAGCCTAATGTGGGGCTCACCCAAAAAACGGGCTTCTCCTCATTTGCCACATCAAGGTAGTGTGCATAAGGGGTGCACAAATGGTGTACCCAAATCATTTTCCCATAGAAAAGTCTGATTAAACTTCTATCGTTGCAGTTGCGACATTCATTGTTCAAAAAATTTCTTTTGGATGACGTGGGCTTGGATTATATTTGCGCTACAGCAGAGCGGTTTTTTGCAGTAGGTCGAGTTTTGGGGAACATGGTGACAGCCCTTTCTGAACAACCTTCCTCACACCTCCTAAAACATATCATATGTTGTTATCTTCGACTATCTGATAATCCAAGGTGGGTCAATTGGGGGACATGGTGGTTTCCTTTATTTCTCCTTCCTTTGCTTTTGATTTGCATATCTACTGGATAAATGATGTTTGGTCGTTATGATGCAGGGCTTGTGATGCATTAAGAAGTTGCCTTCCAGACATGCTAAGGGATGCCACTTTCAGTACTTGCCTTCGTGTAAGTACTGATTGAAATTTTCAGTTTTAATTTCTTTGATCCACAAATCTCTACGTTGGGCTTGTCATTTTAATATGGCCCTTGCTCGTTATATTTTTCAGGAAGATTCGACAACGAGGAGGTGGTTACAGCAGTTGCTTCACAACGTCCAGGGACCTCGGGTTGTGCTACAGGCTGGTGGATTTGATCATATGCTGGTGAACTGAGCTGATGGGCGGTTCTTTTTGGGGAAATTGTTTCTAATGTTACTTTTTCCATGCATCATTTATGTGATGTATTATTATTATTGCTTTTTGGTGGGCAGTGTGTGTGAATATTGGATCTGTACTGCCTTTATCAGCTACTATTTTTATAATACCTTGTTGCTGTAGCTATACGTATGAATGAATTTATGGTAGAAAGAATCACTTCTCTTGGCTTATTCGGTCCAAAGCCAACTGTCGCCTTTTTGTGAATCTCTGATGTTGATCTATCCAGCATATTTACTCGAAACAAATTTTAGAGGCTACTGCATTTGATGGATGTGTCATATGTGTCTAGTTTTGATGGATGTGTCATGTGTGTCTAGTCTGGTTTAATCAGTACGACCAGCTCTGCGAGATGACCGCCATGTCACCAGCTCTTATTACTCCAACTGACCCATTTTGTTTGCTTCATATGAAAACCATTTCATTTCTTGCACTTTATTATATATGTAAAATTCTGGAAAAGCTTATAATTTTATTCATCTTTGATGGCTATATATACATAAAAGGAGAGTATCAAATCCCATAATGATGGGATTATGCAAGATTATAGCTAGCATGATTACAGGATTATGCAAGATTATAGCTAGTATGATTACAACAGTTACTATAAATTATACATGGACATATTAAACATGAGGTGCTAAAATCATGGGCCGGAATATCTTTGGTCAAGATATGGCTTGATTGTATGCTTTCCTAATACTCCCCCTCAAGTTGGAGCATGAGGATTGATCATGCCCAACTTGGATTTTAGGAAATTAAACTGAGCGCGTCCAAGAGCTTTGGTAAATATATCAGCACATTGCTCTTTGCTGGAAACATGCACTGTGGATATTAAACCTTGCTGAATTTTCTCCCTCACAAGATGACAATCAAGTTCAATGTGTTTAGTGCGCTCATGAAAAACCGGATTGGCAGCAATGTGTAGAGCAGCCTGATTATCGCAATGAAGAGGAATCGGTTGACGATGAGGAACTCCCAAATCTATTAGGAGATATTTTAGCCAAGTGATTTCACAAGTCGCAGTGGCCATGGACCGATATTCTGCTTCCGCTGAAGAACGAGAAACAGTAACCTGTTTTTTTGTCTTCCAAGAGATGGGACTATGACCAAGGAAGGTAATGAAACCAGTAGTAGACTTGCAGGTCATCGGACAACTGGCCCAATCAGAGTCGCTATAACAAGTCAATTGTAGGGAGCTGCTGGAAGATAAAAGTAGTCCTTGCCCAGGTGTTGTCTTGAGGTAGCGTAATAGACGCAATGCAGCATCCATGTGGGGTTGGCGAGGCTCATGCATAAATTGACTGAGAGTGTGGACAACATAAACAATATCAGGTCGTGTAATGGTCAAGTAAATAAGGCGACCAATAAGACGACGATAACAACTAGGATTGTCAAGTAAAACTCCACTGTTATCAAGTTTGAGCTGTTGTTCCATAGGAAATTCGCAGCCCCTTGATCCCAAGTAACCCGCATCAGCAAGAATATCAAGCAAATATTTACGCTGATTGAGAAAAATTCCAGATTGCGACCGAGCAACTTCGATGCCTAGAAAATACTTCAATTGGCCAAGATCCTTGATACGAAAATGCCGGTGTAGGAAAGCTTTTAGAGAAGATATGGCTGAATCATCATTCCATGCTATGAGAATATCATCTACATAAACCAAGACAAATGTGCAATGATCACCTTGCTTGGTTATAAAAAGAGAGTAATCTGCCTTTGACTGATAATATCCAGCAGCAGAGATTTTTGCAAACCATTGACGTGAAGCTTGCTTTAAACCATATAGAGATTTATTGAGACGGCAAACTCGAGCCTCCCCCTTACGATGAAAGCTTGGTGGTAAGCTCATAAAAATTTCTTCGTTGAGATCACCATGTAAAAAGGCATTGTGCACATCAAGTTGGTGCAAAGACCAATGTTTGGTAGCAGCTACAACAAGTAAGCAACGGAGGGTTGTTAACTTAGCCACCGGAGCGAAAGTATCATGATAATCAAGGCCTTCTTGTTGGGTGTAACCTTTGGCAACAAGACGCGCCTTATAACGCTCTATTGTGCCATCAGAGTGACGTTTTATCTTGAAAACCCATTTACACCCAATTGGTGTTTTACCCGGAGGAAGATCAGTCAATACCCAAGTATTATTATCCTCCAAGGCTTTAATTTCAGCTGCCATAGCTTCCTTCCAATGAGCATGTTTCATAGCCATGGTAAAAGATGTAGGTTCCTCTTCCGAAGAAAGAGCTGTGAGAAAAGACTTATATGCTGTAGAGAAATTAGAATAGCTAAGGTAATTTGACAAAGGAATGGGAGAACCTGGGGATACCTGTGCACTGGACTTTCTTGGAGGGGATGGCAACATGGCTGTAGAGCATTCATAATCATGTAAATAGGCTGGGACTTGACGAACTCGAGTGGATTGACGAATGGGAGGTGCCACGTCATTTTCTGGTGGGAGATTTATATGTGGGGACTGATAGGTTAACATGGGTGAACCATTGGAATTTGGCGATTCTATAGACGGCACCGGAGAATCAATTGGTTCAAGAATAGGTATAGGAATGACTGGATGGGTTTTGGATGATGCTGGTTGATTATAAAATGGAAAAACGGTTTCATGAAATGTGACATCCCGACTTGTAAAAGTTTTTCCATTTTCAAGATCATATAAGCGATAACCCTTTTGTCCAAATGGATATCCAATGAAGATACATTTTCGAGCACGAGCATCAAACTTGTGCCGATAATGAATATTGTGAGCAAAACATAAGCAACCAAATACACGAAGATGAGAGTATTTGGGTTGAGTGCCAAACAAAACTTCATAAGGAGTTTTTCCAGACAAGACAGGTGTAGGAATCCTATTTATCAAGTAAGTAGCAGTTAGAACACAATCACCCCAAAACTTTAGTGGTAGATTTGCTTGAAATCGTAATGATCGAGCGACTTCAAGTAAATGCCTATGTTTGCGTTCAACCACACCGTTTTGTTGAGGTGTTCCAACGCAACTACGTTGATGGAGAATGCCATTTTCTTGAAGGAATTTTTGGACTTCTTTAAATATGAATTCAGAACCATTGTCGGAACGAACAAATTTCACTGTTTTGTTAAATTGGGTTCGAACCATGGCAATGAAATCACAGAAAAATTGTTTTGCCTCAGATTTAGCACGCATCAGAAATACCCATGTGCATCTACTAAAATCATCAACCACACTTAAGAAGTAATGAGCACCAATCAAAGAAGGAGTATGATAACCACCCCACAAATCACAATGAATGAGATCAAATGGAGCAACAGACTTAATATTACTACTAGGAAAAGGCAATCGAGTTTGCTTGGAAAGAGGACAGATGGAACATAAGCAATTTTGGTAAGAAATTTAAGATTGCAACCTAGCTAAAATGCGCGAACGGGCAGCAGAAGGATGGCCAAGCCGCCAATGCCAGAGATCAAAGGAAGGATGTTGGACTGAACTGGTGAAAGGAAAATGCTCATTATTTGGTTCAAAGATGTATAATCCGCCATGTGCTTTACCCCATCCAATCATCGTCCTCGTGCGACGGTCCTGAAAAACACAATGGGAAGAGAAAAATATGACATCACAATTAAGAGAAGATGTGAGTTTACTAACTGAGATGAGATTGTGTGAGAAAGTAGGAACGCAAAGGACATTATGAAGGATAATTGTTGAAGTAAGATGCACGGTTCCAACATTGGTTACCGGAGTAGTGGAGCCATTGGGTAATCGTACTGGGTTAAGGGAAAAGGAGTTGTGGCAATCATTAAAAAGTGAAAGAGAACAAGCCATGTGATCAGTAGCACCAGTATCAATTATCCATAGAGAGGTAGATGGTTTACCTGCAAGATGAGCACTTGGTTGCGAATTACCTAACATGGAGAGGATTTGTTGGTATTGTTCTGGAGTGAATTGTGGGGTGCTAGGTGACACGGTGGGCTGTATATGAAGAGGAGGAACCTCAACATTGTGAGCTTGGGTTGGAATTGCTGGACGAGCTTGGGATGGATTTGCTGGACGGGCTGGGTACCCATGTAGCTTATAACACTTATCTTTGGTATGTCCAAGCTGGTCACAGTATGAGCACTGTGGGCGAATCTTTTTGTGAAACTTTTGTCGTCCATCAGGATGAGGAGCATTTGAATAGCCCTTATAATTTGCAGCAGCAGCAGTTGGGTTTATGAGGGAATTTTTAGGCTTTGATGATTAGCAACAGCAGCAATAGAGTTTGCCGATTCAATTGTTGGAATGATAGCCTCACGGTGTTTTTCTTCTTGGAGGAGGAGGCTATAAGCCTTGTTAACAGATGGCAAAGGTTCCATTAATAGCATCTGGCTACGCACGCCAGTGAAAGTATCATTCAATCCCATAAGGAATTGAAGTAAGCAAAATTGTTGTTGAAGATCAGATATCGCTTTGGCTGCTCCACAGGTACATGAGGGAAGAGTAGTGAGATTAGATAATGCATCCCAGCAGCCTTTCATCTTAGTATGGTAAACTGCGATAGGTTGTTGGTCTTGATGAAGATTAACAATCTCACGTTGCAATTGAAAAAGACGTGGTCCATTCCCTTGAGAAAATCGTTCTTGAAGATCGGCCCAAACTTCAGCAGCAGTGTCCCCATAAATAACACTCTCCCGCAAATCATTTTCAAGGGAATTAAGCAACCATGAAAGCACCATATGGTTGCAGCGAACCCATGTCGACTGCTGGGAAGAGGAATCATTTGGCTTTGGTAACGTACCATCTACGAAGCCAAACTTATTTTTTTGCAGAAAGTGCAACTATCATAGCACGCTGCCATGAAGGATAATTATCGCCATTCAGACGAGTAGAGACTAAAATTTGGCCTGGATTGTCAGAGTGATGCAAGAAATAGGGATTGTCAATGGATTCTTTGTTAAGAGGAGAAGTCTTTTGACTAGAATTGGAAGAATCAGTTGAAGACATGGCAGCGAGAAAAAAAAATTGAATTGATCAAAGCTCTGATACCATGTAAAATTCTGGAAAAGCTTATAATTTTAGGGTGGCGATAATGCCACGACTACTTTTCTTAATGCCACGACATTCAATGCCATCTGACATTTGTACCCTTCAATTCTTTATCTGCTCTTGCCTCTCTCCATTTACCCTCTCGTCACTTTTTTTTTTTTTTTTTGCCATACGTTATACATCAGCGGGGGAAGGGGAGTTAGTAGGGTTAGTGAGTTAGTCCACAGAGGAGTCCAGAGGCTGTCCATAGCCCTAGACCCTGCACTGCCCCTCGTGGGGCTCGAACTCACGCCTCCACTGAGGAAGGTAGTGAGCACGCCAACTGAGCTAAAGCTCATTGGCACCCTCTCGTCACTTTGTTCTGTCTTTTTCTGTAATGCCCACAGCTACTCTCTCTCTCTCTCTCTCTCTCTCTCTCTCCTGGTACAACAGTAGTCCATCAAAAAGCTCAATGCATAGATAGGGTTTGGAGAATTCTTTCGCTCCTCTTTCTTAGTTTGTAATCTACTAATCTTTGAATCACCCGAAACACTCTTCCTTTTCTCTTTAATCTTTAAATCATCAAATACCGATGTTGCTGATATTCGAGCAACAGAATACTATCGTCGGTGATCTTAGAAATTCGAATCAAGCAATTACAACGCCAACAGTGAACCTACCACTCGAGCTCTTCCTTCAATTTTAATTCGTGTAGGTGTACCAAATAGAAGAGTGGACTGATTGGGGAAATGAGAAAGTGGAGTATGGAGAGATGGGAAGATAAAAAGGTTTGGTTAGAAATGTGTATTGTTTGATTTGAATTTCTTGTAGGGATAAAATTATAAAAACAGAGGGAAAGGACAAGCCGATGGTGGCAAATTAACACCCTGAGAAAATAAAAAGGAACGTGTCTTG
Source organism: Vaccinium myrtillus (assembly GCA_016920895.1). NCBI lineage: Eukaryota > Viridiplantae > Streptophyta > Magnoliopsida > Ericales > Ericaceae > Vaccinium > Vaccinium myrtillus. Next base: position 25,484 of record JADGMU010000694.1, on the reverse strand, counting down.
ATGTTGAAGAGGGGATTTGGTGGTGATGGTTTGCTGGGTTATCTTCTGATGGGTGGGTGGCAGGTGAAATCAAAGAAAGAGGATCAGAGAAGAAATCGAGGCTTGAGGAGGGGTTTCTTCTTAGCCGCCGCTACAGAGAGAGAGAAACTCACTCGAGGGTAAAAGTGAGAGATCAAAATTCAATGTCGTGGAATTAAAAAATTCTATCGTGGCTTTAACACTCCCCATAATTTTATTCATCTTTGATGGCTATATATACATAAAAGGAGAGTATCAAATCCCATAATGATGGGATTATGCAAGATTATAGCTAGCATGATTACAGGATTATGCAAGATTATAGCTAGTATGATTACAACAGTTACTATAAATTATACATGGACATATTAAACATGAGGTGCTAAAATCATGGGCCGGAATATCTTTGGTCAAGATATGGCTTGATTGTATGCTTTCCTAATATGTAGAGACGAAAAAAAAAAGAGTACCAATAGAAAAAAGATGAGTGCCAATAGCAATTCCCTTAATTTTTTAACTGATGAAATCACTTACTCCCTTCGTTCCTAAATGAAAGTCCCACTTTCTCTCTCTTGCCATTTTTCAAAAAAAAAAATTTAAATACTTCCGTGTATCTTTGTTCTAATTTTTTCGCAACGAATTAAAGTACTCGTCAAGTACTTTAATTAAGTGCCAAGTAAATCGAAAAATGATTTACGGAAGTAATTCATTTTTTAATTTGAAAAATGGCACGACTTTTCGTAGTGGATTATTATTTTAGAACGGAGGGAGTAATTTATAGCAGTGAATAATATGTTGCCAAGTAACCCGTTGAACGTAAAATGTTGGTCGTTGAAAGAACAAAATAGCTCTCCCAAAGAATTTGTGGGAAGGGTAATACAATAATGCATGATTTGGTTGAAATTTTAGAATTATAAATTTGCAATGAGAATCTGTCGCCTACGTAATGCAATCAGAATAATGAGTAAAAACCGTCGGAAGGGTGGAGAAATTTTTCAGTGCCGGATGGTACCACTTGGTATTTGATGTGGTACATGTAACTCCCGATCACAGCCGTCATCTAAACAATTAACGGTCCAGATTTTAAATAAACTCTTCCATGGAAAAGTTTAGTCAAATTTTGGACCGTCTGAAACCCTTTTAGACTGCCGGAATGCGCGCCGATACACCACATTGTACTCGCCCGGCACCCAAAAAATTTCCGGAAGGTGACAGGGAGCTGTTTTTTCTTTTTCTTTTTCTTTTTTAAGATGCACAGATGCTTCTCTGGTGCTTTGGTAGGTCTTCCCAACAAGAGGTGGCTCCACCCTTTGACAAGGGTGGTCACTTGAACACCCTCGAAAAAATTTTGTTTAGAAATACATGTTAAAATTTTAGTTTTAATTTACCATAGCCATTGTCGAACACCCTACTCACAAATATTTGAACACCTAACTCCACAAATTAGCCAACTAAAGTCTAAAGTCTTCCCATAGATAGTCAATGTACACTCTAAAGCTTTTCATATTTTATATTACATGTGATAAATTTATATCGAATTTTGCTCGAACATTTATACTATGAACACTCACCAATCCTGTTAATTCACAATAGAAGCCTTGATACACCAACTAAAAATAAAATGCACACTCTTTACAATAAAAATAAGGAAAATCAAGAAGAAAAAAAAGTACCTATTGTATTGATATCGTCATATGACTTCTCTTTGAGCAACAATTAACTCTCTACAAAAAATAAAAAATAAACATCCGCGCAAACCTATTCGGCATATAAATTTCTACAATGAATATATATTAGTGTATTTATCCACTGATTTAATTTTACTTGATCCAAAAACATAGAATTCGCCAAGAAAAATTGTGACATCGATCTTATGTATTTTCATATCATTTGGCCTCATTATTCACACTAATATATGAAAAATTTATATGTATTGACTAGTTAGTAGAGCTAGTAGAGTTATGGTAAATGTTGAACACCATGTCCAAAATTTCTGGAACCGCCACTGTTTCCAACCCAACAGAAAAATTCTTCAACTGATATCAGAGTTTATACTTTACTTTTACTTTTAATTATCACTATTTAAACACTGGTGATTGATTTTCAACTGACGTAATCGCTAAATTTATAAAACGTTCAATCTCTACATGAATTTGAGGTTATGGTATACAACAATGCATGATTTTGTTAATTTTCACCCATGTAAAAAAATCAGAACCAAAATAACACACTCAACGATCGCCCCTAGTGGTTAGGCGAGTGCCCGATTTTGGGAGTAATCTCCTTGGGACTTTAACATTTAAATTTCCTGTTGGAGTGTGGATAGTATGTATCTTGGAGTGTGGATAGTCTTGAATTTTTCGTTGGGGGTAATCCTTTCGTCCCATTTTGTTTGCCAACTTTGTCTCTTTTATATTTATTGCGTATATCATCCAACCGTAATCCCAAAAAGCATGCAATATAGGTCTTATGCGATAGATCTCAATTTGTTCTTTAACAAAAGTTCTCGAAATCACAAAATACCTTGTGGATTGAAAAACATTGTCAATAGACAAAAATGTGACAAATGGAATAATTGACAAACAAAATGGGACGGAGGGAGTAAGGCTTGTTTTAGAATGCTTTAATTATACTCCAACTGAATGGGACTTTAACATTTAAATTTCTGTGGAGACTGTTCGACATCTTGGAGTGTGGATAGTATGTCTTGGAGTGTGGATAGTCGAATTTTTCGTTGGGGTAATCCTTTCGTCCCATTTTGTTTGCCAACTTTGTCTCTTTTATATCTATTGCGTATATCATCCAACCGTAATCCCAAAAAGCATGCAATATAGGTCTTATGCGATAGATCTCAATTTGTTCTTTAACAAGAAGTTCTCGAAATCACAAAATACCTTGTGGATTGAAAAACATTGTCAATAGACAAAAATGTGACAAATGGAATAATTGACAAACAAAATGGGACGGAGGGAGTAAGGCTTGTTTTAGAATGCTTTAATTATACTCCAACTAAATGGGACTTTAACATTTAAATTTCCGTGGAGACTGTTCGACATCTTGGAGTGTGGATAGTATGTCTTGGAGTGTGGATAGTCGAATTTTTCGTTGGGGTAATCCTTTCGTCCCATTTTGTTTGCCAACTTTGTCTCTTTTATATTTATTGCGTATATCATCCAACCGTGATCCCAAAAAGCATGCAATATAGGTCTTATGCGATAGATCTCAATTTGTTCTTTAACAAGAAGTTCTCGAAATCACAAAATACCTTGTGGATTGAAAAACATTGTCAATAGACAAAAATGTGACAAATGGAATAATTGACAAACAAAATGGGACGGAGGGAGTAAGGCTTGTTTTAGAATGCTTTAATTATACTCCAACTGAATGGGACTTTAACATTTAAATTTCTGTGGAGACTGTTCGACATCTTGGAGTGTGGATAGTATGTCTTGGAGTGTGGATAGTCGAATTTTTCGTTGGGGTAATCCTTTCGTCCCATTTTGTTTGCCAACTTTGTCTCTTTATATCTATTGCGTATATCATCCAACCGTAATCCCAAAAAGCATGCAATATAGGTCTTATGCGATAGATCTCAATTTGTTCTTTAACAAGAAGTTCTCGAAATCACAAAATACCTTGTGGATTGAAAAACATTGTCAATAGACAAAAATGTGACAAATGGAATAATTGACAAACAAAATGGGACGGAGGGAGTAAGGCTTGTTTTAGAATGCTTTAATTATACTCCAACTGAGTGGGACTTTAACATTTAAATTTCTGTGGAGACTGTTCGACATCTTGGAGTGTGGATAGTATGTCTTGGAGTGTGGATAGTCGAATTTTTCGTTGGGGTAATCCTTTCGTCCCATTTTGTTTGCCAACTTTGTCTCTTTATATCTATTGCGTATATCATCCAACCGTAATCCCAAAAGCATGCAATATAGGTCTTATGCGATAGATCTCAATTTGTTCTTTAACAAGAAGTTCTCGAAATCACAAAATACCTTGTGGATTGAAAAACATTGTCAATAGACAAAAATGTGACAAATGGAATAATTGACAAACAAAATGGGACAGAGGGAGTAAGGCTTGTTTTAGAATGCTTTAATTATAAACCAACTAAATGGGACTTTAACATTTAAATTTAAATTTAAAGACTAAACATCTCTTGGAGTGTGGATAGTATGTCTTGGAGTGTGGATAGTCGAATTTTTGTTTGGGGGTAATCCTTTTCTTCCCATTTTGTTTGCCAACTTTGTCTCTTTTATATTTATTGCGTATATCATCCAACCGTATCCCAAAAAGCAAAAGCATGCAATATAGGTCTTATGCGATAGATCTCAATTTTGTTCTTTAACAAGAAGTTCTCAAATCACAAAATATTGGTTGAAAAAAAAATTTCAATAGAAAAAATACCTTGTGTGATTGAAAAAAAAATGGAAAATTGAAAAAAAATGGGAAGGGAGTGTTTTTTAAGTTTTTTTTGCTTTTAATAAATATAACCCAAATAACATTTATTTTGTTTCTTTTTAATCTTGGATGATCTCAATTTGTTTTTTTTTGTTTGTTGGTGTTCTTTTAATGTGGAATCACCATTTTGTTTGCCAACTTTGTCTCTTTTTTTTGCTAATTGCCCATTTTGTTTCCAACTTTGTTATATTATTGCGATCAAAACATCCCAAAAAGCATGCAATATAGGTCTTATGCGATAGATCTCAATTTGTTCTTTAACAAGAAGTTCTCAAATCACAAAAAATACTTTGGATTGAAAAACATTGTCAATAGAAAAAAATGTGTGAAAATGGAATAATTGACAAACAAAATGGGACAAACAGTAAGGCTTGTTTTAGAATGCTTTAATTATAAAAAAAACCAACTAAATGGGACTTTAACATTTAAATTTAAACTGGAGATTTTTTTTTCATCTTGGAGTGTGGATAGTATGTCTTGGAGTGTGGATAGTCGAATTTTTTTGTTTAATCCTTTCGTCCCATTTTGTTTTTGTTTGCTTTGTCTCTTTATATATTATGCGTATATCATCCAACCGTAATCCCAAAAAGCATGCAATATAGGTCTTATGCGATAGATCTCAATTTGTTCTTTAACAAGAAGTTCTCGAAATCACAAAATACCTTGTGGATTGAAAAACATTGTCAATAGACAAAAATGTGACAAATGGAATAATTGACAAACAAAATGGGACGGAGGGAGTAAGGCTTGTTTTAGAATGCTTTAATTATAAACCAAACTGAGTGGGACTTTAACATTTAAATTTCTGTGGAGACTGTTCGACATCTTGGAGTGTGGATAGTATGTCTTGGAGTGTGGATAGTCGAATTTTTCGTTGGGGTAATCCTTTCGTCCCATTTTGTTTGCCAACTTTGTCTCTTTATATCTATTGCGTATATCATCCAACCGTAATCCCAAAAAGCATGCAATATAGGTCTTATGCGATAGATCTCAATTTGTTCTTTAACAAGAAGTTCTCGAAATCACAAAATACCTTGTGGATTGAAAAACATTGTCAATAGACAAAAATGTGACAAATGGAATAATTGACAAACAAAATGGGACGGAGGGAGTAAGGCTTGTTTTAGAATGCTTTAATTATACTCCAACTGAGTGGGACTTTAACATTTAAATTTCTGTGGATACTGTTCGACATCTTGGAGTGTGGATAGTATGTCTTGGAGTGTGGATAGTCGAATTTTTCGTTGTGGGTAATCCTTTCGTCCCATTTTGTTTGCCAACTTTGTCTCTTTATATCTATTGCGTATATCATCCAACCGTAATCCCAAAAAGCATGCAATATAGGTCTTATGCGATAGATCTCAATTTGTTCTTTAACAAGAAGTTCTCGAAATCACAAAATACCTTGTGGATTGAAAAACATTGTCAATAGACAAAAATGTGACAAATGGAATAATTGACAAACAAAATGGGACGGAGGGAGTAAGGCTTGTTTTAGAATGCTTTAATTATACTCCAACTGAGTGGGACTTTAACATTTAAATTTCTGTGAGATCTGTTCGACATCTTGGAGTGTGGATAGTATGTCTTGGAGTGTGGATAGTCGAATTTTTCGTTGGGGGTAATCCTTTCGTCCCATTTTGTTTGCCAACTTTGTCTCTTTATATCTATTGCGTATATCATCCAACCGTAATCCCAAAAAGCATGCAATATAGGTCTTATGCGATAGATCTCAATTTGTTCTTTAACAAGAAGTTCTCGAAATCACAAAATACCTTGTGGATTGAAAAACATTGTCAATAGACAAAAAATGTGACAAATGGAATAATTGACAAACAAAATGGGACGGAGGGAGTAAGGCTTGTTTTAGAATGCTTTAATTATACTCCAACTGAGTGGGACTTTAACATTTAAATTTCTGTGGAGACTGTTCGACATCTTGGAGTGTGGATAGTATGTCTTGGAGTGTGGATAGTCGAATTTTTCGTTGGGGTAATCCTTTCGTCCCATTTTGTTTGCCAACTTTGTCTCTTTATATCTATTGCGTATATCATCCAACCGTAATCCCAAAAAGCATGCAATATAGGTCTTATGCGATAGATCTCAATTTGTTCTTTAACAAGAAGTTCTCGAAATCACAAAATACCTTGTGGATTGAAAAACATTGTCAATAGACAAAAATGTGACAAATGGAATAATTGACAAACAAAATGGGACGGAGGGAGTAAGGCTTGTTTTAGAATGCTTTAATTATACTCCAACTGAGTGGGACTTTAACATTTAAATTTCTGTGGAGACTGTTCGACATCTTGGAGTGTGGATAGTATGTCTTGGAGTGTGGATAGTCGAATTTTTCGTTGGGGGTAATCCTTTCGTCCCATTTTGTTTGCCAACTTTGTCTCTTTATATCTATTGCGTATATCATCCAACCGTAATCCCAAAAAGCATGCAATATAGGTCTTATGCGATAGATCTCAATTTGTTCTTTAACAAGAAGTTCTCGAAATCACAAAATACCTTGTGGATTGAAAACATTCACATTGTCAAAATGTGACAAATGGAATAATTGACAAACAAAAAAATGGGACAAACAAAATTAGAATGCTTTAATTATAAACTTAACTTGGGACTTTAACATTTAAATATAAATTAAACTTCTTTTTTGGAGTGTGGATAAATTTTGGAGTGGATAGTCGAATTTTTGTTTGGGGTAATGTTTCGTCCCATTTTGTTTGCCAACTTTTTCTTTTATTTATTGTCTTTATCATTCCAACCAAATAATCCCAAAAAGCATGCAATATAGGTCTTTTATGCTTATTCTTTCTCAAAATTCTTTTTTAAAAATTGTTTTAAAATCACAAAATCCTTGTTGAAAAACATTGTCAATAAAAAAAAAAAAATGGAAAATTGAAAACAAAAAAAAAACAAAAAAAATTTGTTTTAGAATTTTTAATTATAAACAAAATGGGACTTTAACAATTTAAATTTTAACATTTTAAAAAATTTAAAAAAATTGGAGTGTGAAAGTATTTTGAAAGTGTGGATAGGAATAATGTTTTTGTTGGAGATGGATATTTTTAACTTTAACATTTTGGAGTTTTCTTGGAGTGGATAGTTGGATTTTTTAATTTTCTTTGATATTTTTTTTCCATTTTTTTGCAAACTTTGTATCCCAAAATCCCAAAAAGCATATATATAGGTTTATGCGATAGATCTCAATTTGTTCTTTAACAAAAGTTCTCAAATCACAAAATACCTTGTGGATTGAAAAACATTGTCAATAGACAAAAATGTGTTTTAATGGAATTTTGACAAACAAAATGGGACTGGAATAAGGCTTGTTTTTTTAAATGCTTTAATTATAAACCAAAATGGGACTTTAACATTTAAATTTGAAAATTTTTGATCTTGGAGTGTGGATAGTATGTCTTGGATCATTGGGATAGTTGAATTTTTGAAATCCTTTCGTCCCATTTTGTTTGCCAACTTTGTCTCTTTTATATCTTTGTATATCATCCAACCGTGAATCCCAAAAAGCATGCAATATAGGTCTTATGCGATAGATCTCAATTTGTTCTTTAACAAGAAGTTCTCAAAAAAAATACCTTGTGGATTGAAAAAATTGTAATAAAAAAATGTGACAAATGGAATAATTGACAAACAAAAAATGGGATGGGAAGTAAGGCTTGTTTTTTTAGAATGCTTTAATTATTTTTTTAACATTTAAATTTCTTGAAATTTTGAAATCTTGGAATGTGGATAAATGTCTTGGAGTGTGGATAGTCGAAAAAAATTTGTTAATCCTTTAAATATTTTGTTTGCCAATAGAATTTGTCTCTTTTATTTTTTTTTTAATCCAACATCCATCCCAAAATCATGCAAAATTTTTGTTTGATTAACAACTTTTTTTTTTATTTAAAAAAAAAAATTGGAATTGATCTTTTGAAATCAAAAATAAAAAAAAATTGTCAATTGAAAATGGAAAATTGACAAACAAAATTGGGACTTTAGAAAAGTTGTTTTTTTTAATTATACTCCAAACTAAATGGGACTTTAAACATTTAAATTTTGTGGAAATTTAAATCTTGGAGTGTGGATAAATTCTTGAGTGTGGATAAAAATTTTTCGTTGGGGTAATCCTTTCGTCCCATTTTGTTTTGCCAACTTTGTCTCTTTATATTTATTTTGCGTTTATCATCCAAAATTCCCAAAAGCATGCAATATAGGTCTTATGCATAGATCTCAATTTGTTCTTTAACAAAAGTTTTCGAAATCAAAATACCTTTGGATTGAAAAACATTGTCAATAGAAAAAATGTGACAAATGGAATAATTGACAAACAAAATGGGATTGAGGAGAGTAAGGCTTGTTTTAGAATGCTTTAATTATACTCAAAAATGGGACTTTAACATTTAAATTTAAAATTTTTTTAAATCTTGGAGTGTGGATTTATTTTTTGTGGATAGTGAATTTTTGAAAAAATCCTTTCATTTTTGTTTGCAACTTTTTCTCTTTTAATTTATTGCATATCATTCATTTTTTCTTTTTGCTTAGATCTCAGGAAAATATGCTTTTTATTTAAAAAAATTTATTTATGTAAAAAATTGTGTTCAAAGTTCTAAAAAAAATGTGATTGTCAAAAAAAATTGACAAATGGAATAATTGACAAAAAAAATGGGACGTAAGGAGTAAGGCTTGTTTTAAATGCTTTAATTATAAAAAATGGGACTTTTAACATTTAAATTTCTTTTTTGTTTTAATTTGGAAATGGATATTGTCTTGGATGTGGATAAATTTTTTGTTGGGGAATGCTTTCGTCCCATTTGAAAAAAAATATTTATTATTGATATCATCCAACCGTGATCCCAAAAAGCATTTAGTTCTTTTAAAATTTTTTTAAAGTTTAATACAAATGGATTGAAAAAATTGTTTTAACAAAAATGTGAAAAAATAATTGAAACAAATGGGAAAATTAATCATTTGTTTTTTTAAAAAATGGGAAAATTTAAATTCCATGGATAAAAATTTAAAATTTTTTATTTTTTTTTGATAATTTTCATTTTTTGTTTTAAAATATAAAAATTTTTTTTTGAAAAAAATTTATCTTTAACAAAATGGGAAATTTGAAAATGGGAAAAAAACATTTTTTTGTTAATGGAATCAATGAATAAAACTTTAAAAAAAAAATTGGAAAAATTTTTTTTGTTTGCTAACTTTGTTTTTTTGATCTTTAAATGTTCTTTTTATCAATTTTTAATTTTTTGTCAAAAATATAATTATTTATATCATGGAAAAAAAAATGCAATATAGGTCTTATGCGATAGATCTCAATTTGTTCTTTAACAAAAGTTCTGAAATCACAAAATACCTTTGGAAAAAACATTGTCAATATCAAAAAATGTGACAAATGGAATAATTGACAAACAAAATGGGAAAAAATAAAAAAAGAATGCTTTAATTATAAACCAACTAAATGGGACTTTAACATTTAAATTTCCGTTTAATTTTTTTTTAAAATCTTGGAGTGTGGATAAAATGTCTTGGAATGTGGATAATCAATTTTTCAAATTGGGGTAATCCTTTCAATCCCATTTTGTTTGCCAACTTTGTCTCTTTTATATATCTATTTGATATCATCCAACAAATCCCAAAAAGCATGCAATATAGGTCTTATCGATAATCTCAATTTGTTCTTTAACAAAAGTTTTCAAAAAAAAAATTGTGGATTGAAAAACATTGTCAATAGACAAAAAAATGTGACAAATGGAATAATTGACAAAAAAAAAAAATTTTTTAGAATGCTTTAATTATGAAACTTTGGGACTTTAACATTTAAATTTTGGAATTTTTTGGAGTGTGGATAATTTCTTTTGAAAAAAAATTTTTTTTTTGGGTTCCTTTTCCCATTTTGTTTGCCAACTTTGTCATTTTTATATTTAAAAATATCATCAATTATAATCGGACTTTAAATGATTTTTTGATAATTTTTTTTTTTTTTAGTCATTTTTTTTTAATTGTTTTGTTTGAAAAAATTCTTTTATATTTCTTGATTTATCATCATCCAAATAATCCCAAAAAAAATAATGTCTTATGGAAAATCAATTTGTTTTAAAAAGTTTTCAAAATCACAAAATACTTGTGGATTGAAAAACAATGTCAATAGACAAAAAATGTGACAAATGGAATAATTGACAAAAAAAATGGGAAAAGAAGGCTTGTTTTAGAATGCTTTAATTATACTCCAACTAAATGGGACTTTAACATTTAAATTTCCTGTGAAAAAATTGACATCTTGGAGTGTGGATTGTTTCTTGGAGTGGAAAAAATTTTTTTTGGGGTAATCCTTTTTTCCCATTTTGTTTGCCAAATCTCTTTATATCTATTGATATTCATTTAAATAATCCCAAAAAGCATGCAATATATTTATGCGATAGATCTCAATTTTCTTTAACAAAAAAAAATCAAAAAAATTGGTGGAAAAACATTGTCAAAAAAATGTGACAATTTGAATAATTGAATGGAAAAAAAATGGACAAAATCAAAAAAAATTTTAAACTTGGGAAATTTAAATTTTTTGAAAATTTATTTTTAGTATTTTTTTTTTATCATTTTTTTGAATGTGGAAGGTTTTTGTTGTGTTTTCAATTGGGAAATTAAATAATCCCAATTTGAATGTTTGTTTGCTTTGGAAAAAATTTTTCTTTTTTCTTTAACAATTTTTTTGTTTGATAAATGGAAATTGACAAAAAAATGGGAATTTAGTAAGTATCTTGTTTTAGATATGCTTTAATTATACTCCCAAAAATGATTTAAATTTAAATTTTTTGGATAGATTTTGGAGTTTAGTTTCTTTAAAAAATTTTTTTCAATTCATCAATTTGTTTTGTTTGCCAAAACTTTGTCAATTTATTTTGCAAATATCAAATTAATCCCAAAAAAAAAATATAGGTCTTATGCGATAGATCTCAATTTGTTCTTTAACAAAAGTTCTTTAATTCACAAAAACCTTGTGGATTGAAAAACATTGTCAATAGAAAAAAATGTGACAAAAATAATTGAAAACAAAATGGGAAAAATTTAAATGTCTATTATACTCCAAAAATTTTTAACATTTAAATTTCAAAAATTTGATCTTGAATAATATTTAATTATCTCAAAATTTTTTTAACAATTCTTTCTTTTTTGTTTAAATTTGTCTCTTTATAATTTAACAATATCAAACATTTGAAAAAGCAAAAAATGGATGTCAATTTATTTTTAAAAAATGTTTTAATATTTAAAATGGATTTTTTTAACAAGAAGTTTTTTTTGGAAAATACCTTGTTGAAAAACATTGTTAAAAAAATGTTTAATTGACAAACAAAATGGGAATTTTAAGTTTGTTTTAGAATGCTTTAATTATACCAACTTTGTTGGGACTTTAACATTTAAATTTCATTTCTTTGGAGTGTTTAGTTGTCTTGGAATGGATAGTTTTTTCGTTGGGGTAATCTTTCGTCCCATTTTTTTTTGCCAACTTTGTCTCTTTATATCTATTGCGTATCATCCAACCGTAATCCCAAAAATGCAATATAGGTCTTATGCATAGATCTCAATTTGTTCTTTAACAAAAGTTCTTCAAATCACAAAATACCTTGTGGATTGAAAAACATTGTCAATAGACAAAAAAAATGTGACAAATGGAATAATTGACAAACAAAATGGGACGGAGGGAGTAAGGCTTGTTTTAGAATGCTTTAATTATACTCCAACTTTTGGGACTTTAACATTTAAATTTCTTGTGGGATACTTTTTCTTTTTTAAACATCTTGGAGTGTGGATATATGTCTTGGAGTGTGGATATCGAATTTTTTTTGTAATCTTTCGTTCCATTTTGTTTGCCAACTTTGTCTCTTTTATTTATTTTATATTATCATCCAACCGTTTAATCCCAAAAAAAACTAAACTATATCATCATCCCATCCAATCTTAATCCCAATCCCAATATTGGTCTTATGCAATAGATCTTTTGTTCTTTAACAAGAAGTTCTCGAAATCACAAAATACCTTGTGGATTGAAAAACATTGTCAATAGACAAAAATGTGACAAATGGAATAATTGACAAACAAAATGGGACGGAGGGAGTAAGGCTTGTTTTAGAATGCTTTAATTATACTCCAACTGAGTGGGACTTTAACATTTAAATTTCTGTGGAGACTGTTCGACATCTTGGAGTGTGGATAGTATGTCTTGGAGTGTGGATAGTCGAATTTTTCGTTGGGGGTAATCCTTTCGTCCCATTTTGTTTGCCAACTTTGTCTCTTTATATCTATTGCGTATATCATCCAACCGTAATCCCAAAAAGCATGCAATATAGGTCTTATGCGATAGATCTCAATTTGTTCTTTAACAAGAAGTTCTCGAAATCACAAAATACCTTGTGGATTGAAAAACATTGTCAATAGACAAAAATGTGACAAATGGAATAATTGACAAACAAAATGGGACGGAGGGAGTAAGGCTTGTTTTAGAATGCTTTAATTATACTCCAACTGAGTGGGACTTTAACATTTAAATTTCTGTGGAGACTGTTCGACATCTTGGAGTGTGGATAGTATGTCTTGGAGTGTGGATAGTCGAATTTTTCGTTGGGGGTAATCCTTTCGTCCCATTTTGTTTGCCAACTTTGTCTCTTTATATCTATTGCGTATATCATCCAACCGTAATCCCAAAAAGCATGCAATATAGGTCTTATGCGATAGATCTCAATTTGTTCTTTAACAAGAAGTTCTCGAAATCACAAAATACCTTGTGGATTGAAAAACATTGTCAATAGACAAAAATGTGACAAATGGAATAATTGACAAACAAAATGGGACGGAGGGAGTAAGGCTTGTTTTAGAATGCTTTAATTATACTCCAACTAAATGGGACTTTAACATTTAAATTTCCGTGGAGACTGTTCGACATCTTGGAGTGTGGATAGTATGTCTTGGAGTGTGGATAGTCGAATTTTTTGTTGGGGGTAATCCTTTCGTCCCATTTTGTTTGCCAACTTTGTCTCTTTTATATTTATTGCGTATATCATCCAACCGTGATCCCAAAAAGCATGCAATATAGGTCTTATGCGATAGATCTCAATTTGTTCTTTAACAAGAAGTTCTCGAAATCACAAAATACCTTGTGGATTGAAAAACATTGTCAATAGACAAAAATGTGACAAATGGAATAATTGACAAACAAAATGGGACGGAGGGAGTAAGGCTTGTTTTAGAATGCTTTAATTATACTCCAACTGAATGGGACTTTAACATTTAAATTTCTGTGGAGACTGTTCGACATCTTGGAGTGTGGATAGTATGTCTTGGAGTGTGGATAGTCGAATTTTTCGTTGGGGTAATCCTTTCGTCCCATTTTGTTTGCCAACTTTGTCTCTTTTATATTTATTGCGTATATCATCCAACCGTAATCCCAAAAAGCATGCAATATAGGTCTTATGCGATAGATCTCAATTTTTCTTTAACAAGAAGTTCTCGAAATCACAAAATACCTTGTGGATTGAAAAACATTGTCAATAGACAAAAATGTGACAAATGGAATAATTGACAAACAAAATGGGACGGAGGGAGTAAGGCTTGTTTTAGAATGCTTTAATTATACTCCAACTGAATGGGACTTTAACATTTAAATTTCTGTGGAGACTGTTCGACATCTTGGAGTGTGGATAGTATGTCTTGGAGTGTGGATAGTCGAATTTTTCGTTGGGGTAATCCTTTCGTCCCATTTTGTTTGCCAACTTTGTCTCTTTTATATTTATTGCGTATATCATCCAACCGTGATCCCAAAAAGCATGCAATATAGGTCTTATGCGATAGATCTCAATTTGTTCTTTAACAAGAAGTTCTCGAAATCACAAAATACCTTGTGGATTGAAAAACATTGTCAATAGACAAAAATGTGACAAATGGAATAATTGACAAACAAAATGGGACGGAGGGAGTAAGGCTTGTTTTAGAATGCTTTAATTATACTCCAACTAAATGGGACTTTAACATTTAAATTTCCGTGGAGACTGTTCGACATCTTGGAGTGTGGATAGTATGTCTTGGAGTGTGGATAGTCGAATTTTTCGTTGGGGGTAATCCTTTCGTCCCATTTTGTTTGCCAACTTTGTCTCTTTATATCTATTGCGTATATCATCCAACCGTAATCCCAAAAAGCATGCAATATAGGTCTTATGCGATAGATCTCAATTTGTTCTTTAACAAGAAGTTCTCGAAATCACAAAATACCTTGTGGATTGAAAAACATTGTCAATAGACAAAAATGTGACAAATGGAATAATTGACAAACAAAATGGGACGGAGGGAGTAAGGCTTGTTTTAGAATGCTTTAATTATACTCCAACTAAATGGGACTTTAACATTTAAATTTCTGTGGAGACTGTTCGACATCTTGGAGTGTGGATAGTATGTCTTGGAGTGTGGATAGTCGAATTTTTCGTTGGGGTAATCCTTTCGTCCCATTTTGTTTGCCAACTTTGTCTCTTTTATATTTATTGCGTATATCATCCAACCGTGATCCCAAAAAGCATGCAATATAGGTCTTATGCGATAGATCTCAATTTGTTCTTTAACAAGAAGTTCTCGAAATCACAAAATACCTTGTGGATTGAAAAACATTGTCAATAGACAAAAATGTGACAAATGGAATAATTGACAAACAAAATGGGACGGAGGGAGTAAGGCTTGTTTTAGAATGCTTTAATTATACTCCAACTAAATGGGACTTTAACATTTAAATTTCTGGAGACTATTGTTCGACATCTTGGAGTGTGGATAGTATGTCTTGGAGTGTGGATAGTCGAATTTTTTTTGGGGTAATCCTTTCGTCCCATTTTGTTTGCCAACTTTGTCTCTTTTATATTTATTGCGTATATCATCCAACCGTGATCCCAAAAAGCATGCAATATAGGTCTTATGCGATAGATCTCAATTTGTTCTTTAACAAGAAGTTCTCGAAATCACAAAATACCTTGTGGATTGAAAAACATTGTCAATAGACAAAAATGTGACGAATGGAATAATTGACAAACAAAATGGGACGGAGGGAGTAAGGCTTGTTTTAGAATGCTTTAATTATACTCCAACTAAATGGGACTTTAACATTTAAACTTCCGTGGAGACTGTTCGACATCTTGGAGTGTGGATAGTATGTCTTGGAGTGTGGATAGTCGAATTTTTTGTTGGGGGTAATCCTTTCGTCCCATTTTGTTTGCCAACTTTGTCTCTTTTATATTTATTGCGTATATCATCCAACCGTGATCCCAAAATGCATGCAATATAGGTCTTATGCGATAGATCTCAATTTGTTCTTTAACAAGAAGTTCTCGAAATCACAAAATACCTTGTGGATTGAAAAACATTGTCAATAGACAAAAATGTGACGAATGGAATAATTGACAAACAAAATGGGACGGAGGGAGTAAGGCTTGTTTTAGAATGCTTTAATTATACTCCAACTAAATGGGACTTTAACATTTATTTATTTCCGTGAGAGACTTCGACATCTTGGAGTGTGGATAGTATGTCTTGGAGTGTGGATAGTGGATTTTTTGTTGGGGGTTTCCTTTTTTCCCATTTTTTTTGCCATTTTGTTTGCTTTTATTGTTTATTGCTTTATCATCCATCCGTATATCCCAAAAAGCATGCAATATAAAATGCATGCAATCTCAATTTTTCTTTAACAAGAAGTTCTCAAATCAAAAAAGTACCTTGTGGATTGAAAAACATTGTCAAAAATAGACAAAAAACATGAAAAAAATGAAAATTGACAAACAAAATGGACAAACAAAATGGAATGGAAATGGAAAAAATTGGTTTTTTGCTTTAAATATACTCCAACTAAATGGGACTTTAACATTTAAACTTTTTTTAAACTGTTTACACTTTTTGGAGTGTGGATAGTATGTCTTGGAGTGTGGATAGTCGATTTTTTTGTTGGGGTAATCCTTTTTTTTCCATTTTTTTTTGCCCATTTTGTTTGCCAACTTTGTCTTTATATTTATTGCGTATATCATCCAACCGTGATCCCAAAAAGCATGCAATATAGGTCTTATGCGATAGATCTCAATTTGTTCTTTAACAAAAGTTTTCGAAATCACAAAATACCTTGTGGATTGAAAAACATTGTCAATAGACAAAAATGTGACAAATGGAATAATTGACAAACAAAATGGGACGGAGGGAGTAAGGCTTGTTTTAGAATGCTTTAATTATACTCCAACTAAATGGGACTTTAACATTTAAATTTCTGTGGAGACTGTTCGACATCTTGGAGTGTGGATAGTATGTCTTGGAGTGTGGATAGTCGAATTTTTCGTTTGGGGTAATCCTTTCGTCCCATTTTGTTTGCCAACTTTGTCTCTTTTATATTTATTGCGTATATCATCCAACCGTGATCCCAAAAAGCATGCAATATAGGTCTTATGCGATAGATCTCAATTTGTTCTTTAACAAGAAGTTCTCAAAATCACAAAATACCTTGTGGATTGAAAAACATTGTCAATAGACAAAAATGTGACAAATGGAATAATTGACAAACAAAATGGGACGGAGGGAGTAAGGCTTGTTTTAGAATGCTTTAATTATACTCCAACTAAATGGGACTTTAACATTTAAATTTCTGTGGAGACTGTTCGACATCTTGGAGTGTGGATAGTATGTCTTGGAGTGTGGATAGTCGAATTTTTCGTTGGGGGTAATCCTTTCGTCCCATTTTGTTTGCCAACTTTGTCTCTTTTATATTTATTGCGTATATCATCCAACCGTGATCCCAAAAAGCATGCAATATAGGTCTTATGGTCTTATGATCTCAATTTCAATTTTTAACAAGAAGTTCTCGAAATCACAAAATACCTTGTGGATTGAAAAACATTGTCAATAGACAAAAATGTGACAAATGGAATAATTGACAAACAAAATGGGACAAACAAGGAGTAAGGCTTGTTTTTTTAGAATGCTTTAATTATACTCCAACTAAATGGGACTTTAACATTTAAATTCCTGTGGAGACTGTTCGACATCTTGGAGTGTGGATAGTATGTCTTGGAGTGTGGATAGTCGAATTTTTCGTTGGGGTAATCCTTTCGTCCCATTTTGTTTGCCAACTTTGTCTCTTTTATATTTATTATTATTGCATATATCATCCAACCGTGATCCCAAAAAGCATGCAATATAGGTCTTATGCGATAGATCTCAATTTGTTCTTTAACAAGAAGTTCTCGAAATCACAAAATACCTTGTGGATTGAAAAACATTGTCAATAGACAAAAATGTGACAAATGGAATAATTGACAAACAAAATGGGACGGAGGGAGTAAGGCTTGTTTTAGAATGCTTTAATTATACTCCAACTAAATGGGACTTTAACATTTAAATTTGGAGAATCTTGTTCGACATCTTGGAGTGTGGATAGTATGTCTTGGAGTGTGGATAGTCGAATTTTTTGTTGGGGGTAATCCTTTCGTCCCATTTTGTTTGCCAACTTTGTCTCTTTTATATTTATTGCGTATATCATCCAACCGTGATCCCAAAAAGCATGCAATATAGGTCTTATGCGATAGATCTCAATTTGTTCTTTAACAAGAAGTTCTCGAAATCACAAAATACCTTGTGGATTGAAAAACATTGTCAATAGACAAAAATGTGACAAATGGAATAATTGACAAACAAAATGGGACGGAGGGAGTAAGGCTTGTTTTAGAATGCTTTAATTATACTCCAACTAAATGGGACTTTAACATTTAAATTTCCGTGGAGACTGTTCGACATCTTGGAGTGTGGATAGTATGTCTTGGAGTGTGGATAGTCGAATTTTTTGTTGGGGTAATCCTTTCGTCCCATTTTGTTTGCCAACTTTGTCTCTTTTATATTTATTGCGTATATCATCCAACCGTGATCCCAAAAAGCATGCAATATAGGTCTTATGCGATAGATCTCAATTTGTTCTTTAACAAGAAGTTCTCGAAATCACAAAATACCTTGTGGATTGAAAAAACATTGTCAATAGACAAAAATGTGACAAATGGAATAATTGACAAACAAAATGGGACGGAGGGAGTAAGGCTTGTTTTAGAATGCTTTAATTATACTCCAACTAAATGGGACTTTAACATTTAAATTTCTGTGGAGACTGTTCGACGTCTTGGAGTGTGGATAGTATGTCTTGGAGTGTGGATAGTCGAATTTTTCGTTCGGGGTAATCCTTTCGTCCCATTTTGTTTGCCAACTTTGTCTCTTTTATATTTATTGCGTATATCATCCAACCGTGATCCCAAAAAGCATGCAATATAGGTCTTATGCGATAGATCTCAATTTGTTCTTTAACAAGAAGTTTTCGAAATCACAAAATACCTTGTGGATTGAAAAACATTGTCAATAGACAAAAATGTGACGAATGGAATAATTGACAAACAAAATGGGACGGAGGGAGTAAGGCTAAGAATGCTTTAATAATTTTAGAATGCTTTAATGATAGATCTCGATTAAATCTATAAGACAATGTTTTTAAAATCACGTAAAACAATGTAAATTATGAGATATAATCAATTGAAAAGTGGCATGAACTTTCAAAATGGACAAATAAATAGGGACGGAGGGAGTAGTATTTTTGGGAAAATTTGGGACCGTGATTGTATTGGAGATGAGGGATGTTGTGGTTGTCAAATTTGAAGGTGTTAAATTGTAACGTATGCCTTTAAAATTATTTGACATCTCCAAATTTGAAGCAAAGGTTGGAGACGCTGAATTGAGATTGTGGGGAGCGAGAAATGACTGATATAGGGATTGTTGAACGTTTGACAGCTTCCTGAGGACATTGAGTGGCATTTCGTTGGGCATTTGCAGAGCAATAAAGTGAAATCCCTACTGGGTATAGATCTCTTACTATGTTTCAAAAGTTTTGCATTTTTTTTGTACGAATCTATGAATGTTTGTGATTGGCTATTCTATCGCTTTATCAAAGTTGCAAAATTCTTAATTATTGTGTGGAGTCGCCATCCAATGGTGTAGTCTTGCTTTTATGATTTCTGGATTACTTCTCCATACACAGTTTATTGTTGTTAAAGGTAATAATGGAAAATGAAAATGACAATGCATCCCCACTTATATCCCCACGTGCCTTGTGTTTCTTCCACATAATCTAGGTGCCTTTCAAAGGACGCGGATGAAATAGGAAGCTTTCTTGCTTCGGTCTCGAATTATACATGGTTCTGATGCCATGTTTTTCCCTTTTCCCAATTTTTTATGACCAGAAATCGGAACTATATTTTGAAGCTGCCCCCACTCACCACATAAGTGTGCAAGAGTGTGTGGCGAAAAAAATGTCTCATCTCCCTCCAATCCCTGATTTGTGGTGGAGTGTATTTTGCTTTCCGATTCTCCATTACTTGAAGAATGGTGCATAATATCAAGGTCCAAGGGTTTACTTTTCTTATGCAAATTTGGTCCCAAGTCTTGCAAGAATGGTTGAGGGTGTAGATAATGAGAAGGTAACGAATTCACCCCTTTACTGTTTAGGAAAGCAAAAACTTAATGCGCTTTCAAAGCTCCCTGATCTTTCTACAGCTTGCAAATCATCTTGATCGTGCAGTCTCAACAATTGGAAGAAAGCCATTGAGTGTTTTAGTCCAAGTTAATACAAGTGGAGAAAATAATGTAAGTACCGTGAAGTAATTACACTTCTTGTATGCAAGTACTCATGGATACTTATATTCGGCTAAAAATAAGATGAAGAACTGGAATCAACGATTTCAAACTTATCTAATGTTTTTTTTTTTTTTTGATAACTGGGTGGTTCGGTTTGCGTGCAACTCGACTAATCCTAGTGCATGTATGCCCCGCCACACACGTAGACCGGGCAAAGCCAATACTCCATGAGAACCATGAGATCTTGTGCATGTGGTCCCAAGAAGTTAAGAAGAGTTGAATCCAAGACCTCGTCTTCCTTAGGAGGAGTCCTTACCAACCGATCTACCCCTTGGGGTTATCTAATTTTGTTGTTTCGAATATCTCGCATGCCGTAAGAATCACAACTCAACTAATTCCAAGACACGAATGATGTTTCCAAATAGATTTTGGATGGACTGAGTTCTAACATTTACATAATGTACTTGTGAGGTCATTTTACCTATAGTGTATTTCCCGCTACTTCTTTTCTAAAAACCACCGAATTTAGACTTTGACCAATGGCGCTTAGTGCTTTGTTGCCTAACAAGTATGAGAGAAAAAAACTATTCTTCGTTTTTGGATAAATTTATGCATGCTTTCCTCAACCACCTAGCATGCACAAAACATTTTCATCAAGTGTTTCCTTTTCGGTCCTTTTCAAAAGCGAATCGAGAGTTACTTTTATTTTTCATTAGACATTGCAACAACACAAACCGACCACCAATTAATCATTATACTATATTGCACCCAAATCTGGTGTTGATCCATCACGTTGTGTAGAACTTGTGCAGCATGTTAAGCTTGGTTGCCCAAACCTTCAGTTCTCTGGCTTAATGACAATAGGGATGCCCGACTATTCATCAATTCCGGAGAACTTCAGGGTAATAACTTCTCTTGTTCAGAAGTTTTCAGAAAGGTTATAATATGAATATTTTTCATTTTCTCTGAGAAGTAAAAATCACAAACATATTTCCTTAAAAAAAAGTCTATTTACTTCCCTGAGGCTTATCACAAAAAAAGGCTATTAACCTTCCCTGAGATCATAATATACAAAAAATCTGTATCTTCCTTAGAGAAGTATGTTGATGCTGGTGGTGCATCCATGTAAAATTGGATGTTGTTGGCCTTAAAGCTCCATTTACCTGTGGTGTTATAATCACCTATTTTTGCAGATAGTTTGTTTTTTCTTGTTTTTTGTATGCTCTAGCTCTCGTTTTCCCTTTGTTCAATGGGTTAGATTACTTTCTAATGATCAATCTGTGTTTTGATTCAACAGAGACGCTTTCAAATTGTAGAACTGAGGTGTGCAAGGCCCTTGGAATGGCAGAGAACCAATGCGAGCTGTCAATGGGCATGTATTAACTCAGACAATATTATTGAGAGGTAAAAAACTTAGGGTTTTGTTCTCATTACGTAGTACTTATACAAGAGTACAAGAGACAAATTACATTATGAACCTAAACTACTACTAAATTGCAAGAGTAGACAAATACAACCTAATTACACATTTACACCCACAACTTAACACTCCCCCTCAAGTTGGTGCGAAGATATCAATCAAGCCCAACTTGAACACAATGGGGTGGAAACTCTTGCTACCAAGCCCTTTTGTGAAAATATCAGCTAATTGATTCTCAGATCGCACAAAAGGCATACATATTAACCCCTCGCTCAACTTTTCTTTGATGAAGTGTCTGTCAATCTCTATATGCTTCGTTCTGTCGTGTTGAACAGATTGTGGGCAATGTTTATGGCAGCTTTGTTATCGCAGTAGAGTTTCATAGGACCATTATCAAAAATTCCCAAATCACGTAACAAAGTTTGGAGCCACAAGAGCTCACAAACACCATGAGCCATAGCTCTATACTCTGCTTCTGCGCTTGACCTGGCAACCACTGATTGCTTCTTACTTCGCCAAGTAACCAAATTCCCCCCAAAAAAAGTGCAATAGCCAGAAGTAGAGCGTCTATCATCTACAGAACCAGCCCAATCAGCATTAGTAAATGCCTCCAATCGCAGGTGACCGTGATTAGAGAATAGAATTCCTTTTCCTGGAGCTGATTTGAGATACCTCAAAATACGATAAACTGCATCCAGGTGTGAGGTACGAGGATCATGCATAAACTGACTAACAACGCCCACTGCATAAGTGACATCCGGTCTCGTGTGGGCTAAGTATATCAGACGACCAACTAGTCGTTGATATCTCTCCTTATCCGTGCGCTCCCCTAAGTCTCCACTAAGCTGATGATTTGCCTCAATTGGAGAATCTGCAGGTTTACAACCCAACATGCCTGTTTCTTCCAATAAATCAAGTATATACTTCCGTTGGGAGATAAAAATCCCTCTATCAGACCTTGCCACCTCCATTCCAAGAAAGTATCGCAGTGATCCTAAATCCTTAATCTCAAACTCTTGAGCCAGACTAGACTTGAGATTAAGGATCTCATCCACATCGTTGCCTGTCATTATTATATCATCAACATAAACAATAAGGACAGCAATCTTACCAACACCTTTCTTGATGAACATAGTATGATCTGCATGACTTTGTTTGTATCCAAATCTCAACATAGCCTTCGAAAACCTGTCAAACCAGGCTCTAGGTGACTGCTTCAACCCATAAAGAGCCTTTTTCAGTCTACACACCTTTCCCTCTGTTGGTCCAGATAGCAACACAAGAGGGGGGGTGAATTGTGTATCTCGAAAAATAATGCGGAATTAAATAACACTAAGTGCAACACCCAATTATAAAATTAAATCAATTCAAGCACACATGAAATAATAAATAACACCAAATAAAGAGTATAGAGAGGAGAGAATCAAACACAGAGATTTATCGTGGTTCGGTCCGCAACTTCACGGCCTAGTCCACTCCCCAAGTGTCCAACTTGGGATTTGCTGCACTATCTCCAATAGTAACACTTTCTAGCTTCGCGGGTGCTAGAGAAACCTTTACAACGAGCAATTTTATTCCCAATTGCTCCAACTATTTTTGACTCCGGTGTTAGTCACACCTAACCCAACTAGTTTTCACTCCGGTGCTAGTCACACCTAACCAAGTGATTTTCGCTCCAAAATCACTCACAAAAAGATAAACTCTCACAAGGGGTCACACTCCCTTTTACAATGAAATCTCACAAATCAAACACTCTTGAAATTAAGTGTGAATGAATACAAGATAAAGCTTTGAACGATAAAGGTGGCACGTTATTTTTTCTTCTTCGGAGTCCATTGACCATCACCATTTAATCTTCCTTTTATGCTAGCAAATGAACGTTATGGGAGCCCACTCTAATTTTGGAATTTAGCCATCCATTATGGCTTTGATTGAAACCAATAGAAGTGAAATTCCTTTTCTTGCATAGAAAAACTCAAGTCTTGGAAACCATGGCCGGTTGATAGGAATCCCGTGATTCAAATTTCCTTCATTGAAAAAATTATAAAGATAGCAATATCACATTGCAGGTTTCCTCGTTCATACCGATTACGTAGGCATACCGATTTTAGGCAGTGAGTGATTTTCGATGACCAACTTTCCTTGTTCATTGCAACTCCAATATTTGCATTCCATTGAGAGCCTTTGCATCCAATAAGATATGGAGGAAGATTTGTCCTTAATCTTCTCTCTCTTCATGTATAACTTGACTATTGGAGATAGGAATATTTGTGTAGAATCTTTCCATGTGTAACCCAAACAAATCCTACAAAATAAGCAACTATTCAAATGAGTATCAAATATTCTGATATTAATTATATTTCACTTGTAATTAAATATGTTTGTTATCATCAAAATCAATAATGTTTTTCTAAGAAAACATTTGGGCTAACAATCTCCCCTTTTGATGATGACAAACCATAAATAATTTTAATCAAATAAAATTCAGAAATATAATTAGAGCACAAAAGATAAGATACTCCCCCTTAATTGGTGCATCCTTTTTGACTTGAGCTTTTTCTCCCCCTCTAGCTTCCACAATATTTCTCCCCTTTGTCATCAACAAAAAGTAGGGAAACTTTGTTCTTGATATTCCACAAACTACCTCTCAACTTTGCACGTTAGGATTGCGTTCGGACTCTAGATATAGATAAGGCACTTTGCCAATTCACATCATAAGTTATTCCTTCTTTGTAGCACTAAAACTTTCAAGCTTCACAAATATATTAGCTATCTCCACTTAAAAAAATGTTTGCCATAAGAGCATATTAGCAATATTCTAATAAACATTAGGAGAATTAATCATGCCAAAATATAAAAAAAACATTTCTCCATTTTAAAATAAAATATTTAGAAAATATATTTCCACAAAAAGATTTCCAAATTTGCAAGAGTAAATAATTGCTCCTAAGAATTCATCAAAATCATACCTCAAATTATAAAAAAAAAGGACTTTGGGCAAATAAAATTGCTAATTTCTCACCATACCATACGAATTTGAGTTAACTCTACCAATTGATTTGTTGAGCTTACTCCATTGCAAAATAGTCACCTTGTTGTCTAAAAACATATCTCAACAATTACCTTTGAGCACATCGACCTACAAAAAAATAACTCATGTGCAATTCTTTGGTACCCAAATTTTCATGGGTCCGAGAGGGTTAGTAACAAGATGCTTAGGAACCCATATTTTTTTGGTTCCAACAAAGACATTTCTTCGAATAGGACAAGAGTATGATATATGATATACTCGGTGCCATTATCACTCCGAAGAATTTTAATACGCATATCAAACTGAGTGCGAACCATTGCATGAAAAGATTTAAAACAAGAAAACACTTCACTTTTTGACTTAAGTAAATACACCCAAGTAGCACGAGAATAACAATCAATAAAAGTGACAAACCACCGAAAACCTTTAAGAGATGGAACAGGGGAAGGACCCCAAACATCAGAATGGATAACCAGAAACGGAGAATCACTCCTTTTATTAATAGGTGCATAAAAAGAACGTTTATGTTTTCCAAGCTCACAGGCTTCACAAAAAAACTGACTCCTAGAACAATGTTTAACTAAACTAGGGAAAAGTTTCTCTAAAATCCCAAAGGAGGGATGACCTAATCTACGATGCCACCGATGTAACATAAAAAGAATCAACTCGTATCTCATAGCTAGACCACATGACAAAGATGGTTGAGGTGCGATTCCAAGAAATAGAGGCCACCATGTGCTCTACCACTGCCAATCACTTTCCCCGTACCCAGTTCCTGAAAAACACAATGAGTAGGAAAAATGTCACGAACAATTTGCGGAACGAGTGAGACTACTAATGATAGAAGATTAGTGGCAA
>JADGMU010000693.1:0-31692 GCA_016920895.1 Vaccinium myrtillus | reverse complement strand
AATCTCAATTACTTTTATTAAGCAAAATTTTCAAAATATTTCAAAACATTATAAATAAAAAGTACAGACGTTTGAAAATGACACGGATATTGTAGAGAAAAGTTAAATAGGACGCAGGGAGTACCATACGTAAAAAATATTTGTAAAAAGAACGTATGGATCATGGATATTTGTAAAAAAATCAATTCGTCTGGATATCGGGAAGTGCTTAATCCATGCATTCTTTTTTTAGTCTGTACGATTAGAAAAGTCTGTACTGACATCCAGCTGAACTGAATTTTTGTAGAGAAAAGTCTGTACTGACATCCAGCTGAACTGAATTTTTGCGAGACCCTTCAAATTTTTTTTTTTAAACAAAGAGAACTACTTAGATCATTTATGTGAGACCTCGAAATGGTCTCAAGCAAATGTTGTACGTACACATAGCAGGGACGAATGAACCAGTTCAAAACACGGTTTTCAAAACAAAAAGAAAAGCAGTGCAAAATCCAACCCTATCTTTGTCTAGATCGTCATACCCATGCAATGCTATATAGTATAGACAAGGACACGCTCACAAAAAGAGAGAGAGAGAGAGAGAGAGACAAATTCGGACTTCGACGGCATTTGATGTCAAGAAAATTTTTGATCAACCTTGTCAATTTTTATTAGGTTTTCTACCATTTCTAACCATGAAAGCACTTTTGGATACCAAAGGCATGGGGCGGTTTGCGATCGATTTGGGTTTTGTTCGGTTTTTTTTTTCTTTCTTTCCTTAATTGCCTTCTTCCTTTATCTTCTGAAATTCCGATCTATATATGGCCATGCTAGAGAAGAAGGATGTTGTTGGGATGGAGTGCTGGAACTGGAAGGTTACAATGGCATGGAGGGGAGGTACCGTATTTGATATGGGGCATGATTATTGGGTGGCTTTTGTTGGGTCTTGGGTTTAGTTTAGTATATATTTCAGAATTATCACATGGTGTCTTACATCATCTCCATGTTAGCCACGTAAGCAATTTCTGTTATGTAGTTGACGGAAGGGTAGCATTGAAATTGTCTGAAAATATGAGGATGAAATTGACACAAAAAATTTATAGGGACAAAATTGAAACTGTGCGCTTTTTTCAAGGCCCAATAAGCCGCCAAGAATTTCATGCCACTTGTTGCAAACACGGCTCTCCTCACGAAAAGTCACTCTATAATAATATATAAAATATGTACACATCGTAATTAATTTACAATTACTTTGTTTTTTACCCGTTTCTTTCACACCGTAAAGGCGCCAATCGTGCAGTGATTAACTGGTAATTTTTAAAATATTAATATATTTGATATTACTTGAAATAATGACATAGATGCAAATATAGACAGAAGTAACTAAAAAAAAATTATTAGAAAGATATTTCATTACATTATGGAAAATAAGAAGAGTATTTATAGAACAACAAGCTTAGTTTTTCAAATTTGAAAAAAAAAAAAAAAAAATCTCTGGAATGTGGTAAGATTGTGTCATATTTATTACTTCAAAGTTCACCTAATAATCCAATGAATTACTGCCACTTGTCGCATCCTCGTTTCTTTTCACAAAAAGTCACCATCCAAACCCTTAAGTTATGGACTCCGTTCGGACCTCATAGTTCTTGATCAAATTTCGACGATCTGAACCGCTCAATGTGTTTAAAACGTGTTTTTATCAGTAAATAAAAAATACCTGGAATGGCTTGATTCTAGGAGTTTTTCATAAAAAATCGTACATATACAGTTTCTATTAAAAACTGCTTAGATTAAGCCCTTCCCGATAATTTTTTTTTTGTGCTCATTTCTCACGTAGACCCTAAAAAACACGTTTTAAACACATTGGACGGTTCGGATCATGAAAATTTGATCAGGAAAGTGGGGTGTGGAGGGAAGATTAGCATTTTAGGATGTGGATAAGAAGTTCACTGTATATATATATATATATATATATATATATATATATATATATATATATATATACAGTCCTTATCTAGTCCGGGATCCCGGATCCGGGATTCATAGTTCCGGATCAAATTTTGACGATCCGAGCCGTCCAATGTGTTCAAAAGGTGTTTTCCAAGGTCCACGCGGGAAATCTTCAAAAAAAAATACCGGGAAGGGCTTGATCCAAGCATTTTCGCAAAAATATATATATACGCTTTTGCGAAAATCGCTGGATCAAGCCCTTCCCGGTATTTTTTTGAAGATTTCCCATGGACCTTGGAAAACACCTTTGAACACATTGACGACTGGATTTCCCAAAACAATTTTTAAAAGCATCAAAACACCGAAAAGGCTTCAATCCGGGATCCTTGACAGATCGCGTGTATATATATATATATATATATATATATATATATATATATATATATATATATATATATATATATATATAGGGAAATTTTCTAGTCCAAACCCTCCCGTTAATAAGAAAAAAGTGATTTTTTTGTGTTGCAAATTATTTTTGGAAAATCCGAGCCGTCAATGTGTTCGAAGGTGTTTTCAAGGTCCACGCGGAAATCTTCAAAAAAAAATACCGAATGGCTTGATCCAAGCATTTTTCAAAAAAACTGTAAATATATATTTTTTGCGAAAACTGCTTGGATCAAGCCCTTCCCGGTATTTTTTTTTGAAGATTTTCCGCGTGGACCCTTGAAAACACCTTCTGAACACATTGGACGGATCGGATCGTCAAAAAAATGCTCGGATCACGGAAGTCCGGAGTCCGGACTAGAAGTGGAACCTATATATATATATATATACACCAATGATCTAATAAGGGATCCCTTAAATGGGATTCCGTGCGGACCTCACCTTTCCGAGCCAAATTTTGACGATCTGAACCGCTCAATGTTTTTAAAATGCATTTGTACAGTTTTACCGAAAACTGTGTGGATCAAGCCCTTCCGGGTATTTTTTTTTTGAAGATTTTCCGCGTGGGCCTTGGAAAATGCATTTTAAAAACATTGAGCGGTTCGGATCGTCAAAATTTGATCCGGAAAGTTGAAAAAGGGCCAAGTCCGCACGGAATCCCATTTAAGGGATCCCTTAAGGGATCGGGACTGTATATATATATATATACAAGAAGTTTCCTATGAGGACTCCCTCACAAAAAAAAGTGCGGGAAAACAGCTGTGAGCCGTTGGATCGCGTGAAGGGCATAGGATCCAACGGCCCACAATTGTTTTCCCGCACTTTTTTTGTGAGGGAGCCCTCACAGGATATGTTCTGTATCTATATCTATATATATATATATATATATACACACCCACACATATACACATATATACATATCGAGAGAGAGAGAGAGAGAGAGAGTGAGCCACGGAGTGAACGATGGAGTTGGCGACGATGACGATGATGGCGTGGCAGACCGGCATCGACAATGACGATCAGAACGAACAATGGACCGACATCGATTGTGTGGCTATAGGCATCAACGGTGTTGGTGGTGGTGGTTGTGGTGATGATTGGTGGTGGTTGTGGTGGTGAGTCGGTGAGAGGGGTAGACAAAAGACAGAGGATTATATACAACCAGTCCGGTTTGGCTCTTTTAGTCACCAAAAACCGGAACCGGAACCGGTTTTACATATAAGAAATTCCTTAAACTAAGACCGAACCAGGGAAAATAAAAAAGAAGACAAAACTACCAATTGAATCTGGTTTTCTAATTTGGGTCGATTCGAAGGGCTCTTGCTTCTTTTTCTTTTTTTTTTCCAGCCTCTATCTACACTAGACAGTAAACATCATGAGTTGGAGTAATTGTTATTTGAAAAATTCTTACCCGATATTTCCGCAGTCTCAATTCTAGTCCTTATAGTACCGTTCTTCATAGATTATGGCGCACATTGTTACAAGCCCCTTGGGTAGAACTTACCCCCAAAAGCTAGCTCAAGGGGAAGGGTGCCCAGGGACTTATAAACCCCCCACCAGGAGCCCATACTCCCGATGTGGGACAAGTCCCATACCTTGCACTGGATCATAACAAACCCAACCCCTTCAGAGCCGACGTCCACGGCGGCAGGTCGCCCTTCCGGCACCTCCGACAACACCCGTGGCGGCCTCTTCCAAGGAGGGACCTGCTCTGATACCAATGTTACAAGCCCCTTGGGTAGAACTTACCCCCAAAAGCTAGCTCAAGGGGAAGGGTGCCCAGGGACTTATAAACCCCCCCACCAGGAGCCCATACTCCCGATGTGGGACAAGTCCCATACCTTGCACTGGATCATAACACACATCTGACAAGAATATACTAGTTTATGCAGAAAAAATTCCCTTTACTAGAAATTCAATCATTTGGGAGTCAAATTCTAGAAGTAACCTTCAATACTGTGAATTTAATTAAATTTGTTTAAATATAGAGTATATTTTAATGTGGATGTTAAAAAATATGTAATATAGATCTTATTTGATACTAGATCTCAATTGTTTTTATTGTACAAAGTTTTCAAAATCATGCAACAATATGATTTGGAAGATATATATAATTTTAAAATGACAAACTATTGACGATGTAACGAATATTTTTTGGATTTTTCTATTGTTAGTCTAATGGACTGACAATAAGTACACATAAAGACAAAAAAACATACACATTCCTACACAATTTTTTCATATTTGAACACACATTTACATTTTTCTATACATTTTTCACACATTTCAATACATTTTTAAACCTTATTGTCAACCTATTGGGCTGACTTTAGAATTTTCCAAATAAATATATAAATATTTAAAAGGGGAGTTTAAGCAATTACTCTCACATAGAATTGGATTTGATCCAAGCCGTGCATTTTCGCGACGAACGGCCGGATAGAGTGTATGACACTGTGCCGTTCACTTTTTGCACAACAGGGCCCCAAATCCGGAGTTTAACAGCCTCTCTCCATATTATGTCACCCCTAAGTTTCCCAAACGATAAAATCTACACTTAATAAAATTTAACAGTTACGTAATTTTATCAAATGAAGAAGACGTGATTTTGCGTGGAGATTATCTTAGGAATCTTATCCCTCTCAAAATCTCATAATTACTCACACACGTCACAACCTGTAACCAAAGCCTGTCACCTTTGCCGCCATTTTGTTCAGTCCCGGTTCACCCCCTCCTGGAAATTTCATACTCTCTCTCTCTCTCTTTCTCTCTCTCTCTATAGATTGAGAAACCCAATTTGCCAGCAGAAGCAGAGAGTAAGAAGTGAATGATACTACAGTACTACTGCAAGAAGAAGAAGAAGGCAATGACTACCGTTGCTACGAGTAACGACGAGAGAATGAAGAAAACGGAGATAGCGAGGCAGCACATCGAAGAGATAAGGACTCGGAAATTCTCGATAGGGCAGAAATCCGTAAACCCGTTAACTCAAGATCTTCACAACGCTGTTACCAGTCTCTCCAAAGAGCTCTACACAAAAGATGTCCACTTCCTTATGGAGCTTATTCAGGTTAATTAAGTCTTTTGAGCTTGCAATTTACTTGTAGTTGGTTTATTTTCCTATGTTATTTCATAAAATAAGAACCAAACTCAAAAATCGAAAAACAAGGAGGTTGTCTTTTTTTGTTTTTTATCTGATCATGAGCTCTCGTTTAGTTGTACGAAAAAGATAACGAAGAATGAGGAAATCAACTTTCTTTTAATTTTTTAATTGTTCATTTATCAAGTTATGAGACCCAGAATTTCAATTTTTCGATGGATCCTGCTAATTAAAAGTACTGTGGAAGTTTTAGTTGCGTTAAAGGATTCTTTGTAAACAGAAATTTATTTTGTACTTTTCGTGTGAATTCATTTCCCATGCAACCTTCACTTTTCTTTTGTATTTTACTTGTGCTCTCTGCTGAAGTTTTCTTACAATTTTTGGCCTTATTTCTTTCCCTTTTTCTCAGAGATTTCGACTTCGGAAAATAGAAAACAATGACATAGTCCTAACAAATACTAAACTTCCATGGCGGCTACTAGGAAGCATGGGTCAAGGTCACCTTGACACCATTAATTTTTTGAATTAATTTATCCATTCATGAATGGAAGTTTTTTTTGCTTTCTTTAAGAAACTTGAGCCGATGAAATTTCCCCAAGCATAAGCACTAATTGTTGGAAAGTTTCGTTAGAATTTCTGTAAACACGTTAGTAATTGGAGACAACAACACAACAATTAAAATTGATATAATTATGTAAGCACAAAATTAGGAGTTTAATCGAAAACTTATGTGGATTGAGTCACGCATCAAGCTCTCCTGAGAGAAGATACGTCTCCGCTTGCATCGAGTTGTGTGACGTTCCACTCCCAAGATAAAACGATCCTGGAAATGTTTGTGTGCAGCTAAAACTTTCCTCGAACCAAGAATCGCGCATTTGCTCAATAGCTTCAAAGTATATATGGAAAATATATAGATAAAACCAAAGTGTATATATCTGTGTGAGTGTTTGCTGTTGAAGAAGAAGAGTATTTTTTTTTAATATTTTTTTTTTGTTCTCTGTAGAAGAAAAAGTGTGTACCTTCGTTTTAGTGTTTTCTTAGGCATTCAATAGAATTGATTAGGGCTGATTTTTTCATGTGAGATGGCAGACTCTAATAAAGGAGCCTGGGAGTGCTCCTTGAAACAAGTCCCAGCAGACGAGAGTGTAAAAGGATAGGTTATGTACTGCAATATAAAGAATCCAAAGGCATAATAAAAATTTATACTGCCACGGACCAAATAAAATTTTAAATTAATAAAATATGTAACACTAACAGCCCGATTGTTGGCGGTCAAAATTTCGAGGTTATGGTATAGTGGATATTGGATTTAGTAGGAGGGGATTATCAAGGGAAAATAGTTGCACAGATTTTTTTTATTTTTTATTTTTGGGTTTTTGTTAGGGAGAGGATATGGGTTGGTATAAGTGTATGGGACTTCGGTAATTAACGATGACATTTTCGATAAACAGAGGCCGGATAAAGAGGGACTAGACATCAGGATATTTTATCCGCACGGAAGCTATTAATCCCTGGATTGCGTTCCGGGCTTGGGAATGCAACCAAAGCCGGGTATGAATGGACCGGTTTCATGGTTCGCCATATCTGGGACTATGTTATATCAAGGTCCCTTTGACCACTCATAACTAACAGGCTGTATCATAGTTTTGTAATCAGATTTTGATGCCTTCTTCTCATATATCAACGCTTCTTCTACATGAAACACCGCCCTAGAGGTAATCATTAGATTCAGTACTATTAATGCGTAGTTGCCATTTAATAAACAAAGAGAGAAGATGAGATTTTGTTCTATGGGCTGTTGTTGACCCCATTGCTTCAAAACTCTGGCTCCATCCTGATTTGTCACTCAAACTATGTCTTCTTATGAGTGATTGTGTTTCTCTGTGGTGGTTGCGACAGAATGCAGAAGACAATGAGTACGCTGCGGGTGTAGAACCCACGCTGGAGCTTGTTCTAACGACGTGGGATATAACTGGGTTGGGTTCTTCTGCGACTCTGTTGGTGTTTAACAATGAGATTGGCTTTTGTAAGGAGAACATTGAGTCCCTCTGTAGTATTGGTAAATCCACTAAGAAGGGTCGGAGATGCCAAGGCTTCATTGGGGAAAAAGGTAGTATTTTTGAAGTTTGGACAAATAGTACGATCTTGTTTTTGTCATTTACTACTTTTCCTCGTGTCCATATCCGAAAAATTCTCTTATTGCAATTGGTCCCTGGTTATTGCTCCGTAATTACTGATGTTTTTGGATGCCCATAAGAATACAGGGTAGAATGAATTAGCTGAAAAGGAAAGAACTCATATTGCTGTGTAATTGGAGTGCTAACTTTTTCGTGATTTGTCTATGATAATGAAATTTTTTGAAACTTAATGGGCTGCTTTGATGAGATGCTACCAACTGGTAATTAGGTTTTGGGATTTGTACACTTGGGCTGTTTGGATCTTGGATTTGTGGAGGGAAAAGCACTTGGTATTTGAGTAAATAAATGCATAGTAAGAAAGAAACCAGTGTTTATGCATGTTATTTTTGGAACTTCATCTACTACTTTACGCATTACATTGAGGAGTTTGCTGTATGAGCATGTGTGTCTCATGTCCTCCCTTGTTATTTGTGGTCTAAGATAGCATGCTACATGAATTCCGTTGTTATATCTATGCAACAGTTAATTGCTGAGGCTTAAAATTACTTGCATGGAAATTTCAGGTCACAATTAAAATGACAACACTATTAGACTGATACCTGACAGATTTCTTAAACGGGTGACAATTTCAGGTCACAATTAATGGTTCCTTGGCGAACGGTGAGAAATCCCCACCTGGAATTTTAATTCAACAAGAAAATCTCCATGAAGGAAGGTTTTTATGTTGTGGAGAAATTAATTAGCTTCTGAAACGGTACCTCTGTACGTGTTAGATGGTTGAGACTAGGCTATAGTTTATTGCCATGCTTAAGATTGATGACGTTCATATTCAAGGTCACTGTTCAAAACCATGAGAAGGGTGATTCTGACGATCATGAATCAGATGACCTAGCTAAACTTTTAGTTTCACCTTTCCTGAAACAAAGGGAGAGAGATCAGTGACGAAGAAGCAACAGAAGAACTCGAAACTATCCTATCAATTACATTTTTAAAAGAAAGAAATCTAGTGACAACAAGTTCCAAAAGATAGACTTCATGTGTGTTGTTTATGTCATCAAATGTCTACTTCTCTTCCCTTGGAGATATTGTGATGAGATGCATCTCTTACTAGTTTTTATTCTTCGTGATGACAATGAGCATTTGTTTGGTAGGAACTGTCTCTGATTCACTGCTGTTGGGATTACATGTAAAGCCTGTTAAAATGAAGGGAAAACAAAAGAGCAGGAGATTCAATCCTGTATTGGCAATGCATAGTACACCAATGAGATTAAGGGCGTTAGACTTTTTAAAACACTGCCTCACTTAGATAGATAAAACCAGTACAAGGAAGTTAGTCTTATATATCTTTTATAGACAGAGCCTCTGTAATGTCTGGAGCATCAACAGGTGTAATGTTCTGGAATTTTTACTGAAATTTATGGTGTTGGTATGAAATCTGTAAATATGCAAGGAAGAACAGATCTTGAATAATTTTTGGCAGGTGGACAAAATAGGAGCAGAGATTAACAAACTGTAATTTCTTATGAGTGTTTGTTGGAGAGTGGACGAGGGCTAGCCATGTTGCATGCAAATGAGATAGACATACTGCATATGCATTTCCCTACATACCACTGGAATGAATCTAGGCCCACACACTTCCAGGGATATATTCTAACATGAACATGAGGGAACATGTTGAGATAATGTGTAAATGCAGCCAAACAGCTTAAGCTTTAAATAATTGGTTGTTTTTCACTCATCCTTCTTAATGTATCATCTCTTGTGAAAGAAGGTAGGAGTTTTGTTAGAACTACCTCTAAGTTGGTAATCTATAATTTTGTTCCTTGCACGTACAGATTTTTGTTGGAAGGAATTTTTGTTGAAAATCTTCTAGCAAAAATAGCTGTTATGACTGTTTATTTTCTCAGCTTGTTAAAACCAACCAAAAATACTGTGCTTCCACTAAAACCTTGCTAGATCCAATTTCAGGAATTTGAATTTATGTTTGCCTTCTATAGGCTTATAGCATTTTTACCTAAACTCATTGCAAATTGCGTATTTTGAGAAATACGGTGTGCACGTGCCTTGTAGGAATCGGGTTCAAGAGTGTGTTTCTTGTCAGTGGGAAGCCGCACATCTACAGCAATGGCTACCAAATCAGGTTCGACGAAGCTCCTAACTGCGACCGCGGTATTGGCTACATTGTCCCAGAATGGGTCCCCACAAGGCCAACTATTTCAGATCTACAAGTCATCTATGGGTCCAGCAAAACCCTTCCAGCCACCACAATCATTCTCCCACTAAAACCTGAGAAGTTGGAAACCGTGAAGAAACATCTCTCAGAGCTGCACCCCGAAGTCCTCCTTTTTTTGCACAAGATCAAGAGGTTGTCAGTGCGCGAACATAGCTGTTCCTCTTTAGAGGATTCTGTTTCTGCAATTTCAATTTCTAGCGAGACTAATCTCATTTCTACGCAGAATCAAGGAACAGATTCTCGTATTGTCCATCTTTCTGTTCGGGAGGGGTTGGACATGCATGAGGCCACATGCCGTTACTACATATACAGACAGATTTTCCCTGTGAAACCTGAGAATGTGGTGGATTCTAGGAAGGATTTAAATAAATGGGCCATATCTTTGGCTTTTCCGTTTGGTGAGAGATTGAGAAGAGGGAGTTCTTCCGTTGGCATCTTTGCCTTCCTGCCTACTGCTATGGTAACCAACTTTCCCTTTGTAGTGCAAGCGGACTTTATTCTTCCATCTTCGAGAGAAGCTATAGTCTTGGATAACAAGTGGAATTTGGGAATCCTTGACCATGTCCCAACCTCTTTTGTTAATGCTCTTATGACTTGTTTGAACTCCCCTCAAACAGCTGAATTTTTCCCTGTTATTCGTGTGCTTGAGTTCTTGCCTGTACACGAGCCTCCTCTGAAACAGTTCAATGGAGTGAGAGAGTCCATTAGACTCAAGCTCAGGTCAAAAAACATTGTTCCTTGTGAGTCGTTCTCGACTGGGGAAATGGTTTTTTGTGGGCCAATTGATGTGGTTAGGATCTTACCAGAATTCCGGAAAATCCTGACCCACATGAGGCAAGTTGGAGTTTCGCTCAGTAGTGTTGCTTCCCAAGGAAAGTATGTTTTACACAACTCGGCGGATGACATAAAATATGATCCAGTTTGGAATTTTCTCAGATTGTCATCCATTAATGATAGTTACCACTGGACTGTGAAATGTATTCAAACATGCAACCTCGTGTTGCGGGTTCCTACGAAGGTGTATGTCGAGCTTCTTTGCTTTCTTGCTGATAGATGGAAGTATTTCCCAGTTAGTACTGTGAGCAGTATTTCTCTACTTAAGTACATTGCTTGGGATGAGCAGGTTTTTTCCTGTAGTGTGTCACAAATTACACAGGCACAATTAAAGGTTCATCTTGTTTGGGAGGCTACACACCATTCCTGGCTAAACAAATGGAACATAGAAATGGGGTGCCCGAATGATATCTTTTTTTTCCCAGATGAGACAGTCACTGCTATTGTCAAACACAAGAAGGAAACTATAGTGAAGAATTGGCTGGTCAAGGTTGGTTTGGTGATCACTGACATTTATGCATACTGTTTGAAACTTGCTAATGTTCTCAGGGAAAAGAAGGATCGAAAACTTGTGGTTTCGCTGGCTCATCTTGTTTATCACTCTTTCTTGAAGAAATATCTTGATTCATCCAATGTTTCTCTTGTATTACAGTCTATGCCGGTGGTTGATATGTCTGACAACGTATGCATGTGCACGTCTCTTGTGCCCGCTTCTAGAAGCCAATGGGTGAAGCTGTTTGGTTCTAGCATTGTAAAACTTGAGGGCGAAAACATGAGTGCTGTGGGATATGGTTACTATCCTAGTAACTATGTGGAATTGGGGGAGGCGTATACTGAAGATGCTAATTTTGCTGGAAACTCTACGCCCAAGGGCAAACTATTGGACTTCTTAATTAAGCATGGTAAAGTCACCGATTTACCAGATATATTACCTCAAGATAGAGCATTAGATATAGCCTCCAATCAGCTAACGAGTCATCAAGCTCTGTTGCTGCTGGAGTGGATACAGAATCTGAGAGCTAAGAAGTACAGCCCGAGCAAATACGAGATTCCTAAGAGGTTCATTGATAGTGTACGATGCGGGAAGTGGATCAAGACTTATTCCGGATTCAGTTCTCCAAGCTGCTGCTATCTTTATGAGGGGACTGAGTCATCCACTCTCATAGAGATAGGGAAAGAGTTCAAGGTTTTATCAGCGATCGATGAGGGGTATTATAATCACCAGATAAAATCATTCAAAGAGGTGTTGGTGTTTGTTGGTGTACAAATGGGGTCAGAAAATATATACCAGCTCATTGTTAATCACGTTAAACCTGTTCTTTCCTCTGCAATGAGTGGACGATTGGGAATTTCACTGCTAAGTTTTATCAGGTATTCAAATGCCAATAACAAGCTTGATGTAGAGTTTCTGAAAACCCTGCAACAGGGAAAATGGTTGAAATCAAACCTCGGTTTCGTTAATCCTCTTGGAGCCATTTATCTGACTTCTGATGTTGAAGAAGCTATTCTCCTGATCACAGATTTGCGGCGGATTGATAAAACTTACTATGGGAACGAACTGCAGGGTTTTGTGAATGAGCTCAAATTGCTGGGCGTTGTAGTGCATGTGAACGATGTGTATAACCTAATTCCACAGCATTTCAGGTTTCCTGAAGATCTCTCAATGTTGAACACAGATGCTGTTTTCCTGTTACTGAAATGCATCCGGCAATTAGGACCTGAAGCTGTCAGTTTGAAAGAGAAAATTGTGTGCCCACCTTGGATGAAAACTAGCTTCGGTTTCAAATGCCCCATGGAAACAATTCTGCCCCATCGCAGCTGGGGTCAGTTAGTTGAAGTTCTTCCGTTACCCATCATAGATGAAGCCTACTATGGAAGTAGGATTAGGTCGTACAAGGAAGAGTTGGAGGCAATTGGGGTGGTAGTGAATCTTGACCAAGTGTGTAGTATGCTTGTTACAAAAGTCGAGTTTCTCTTATCCTCGGATCGTTTAACTGGTGACATTGTGATCTCTCTTCTGAATTGCATAAAGTGTCTGAAAGAAAAAATGGCTCCACAGTTAACATGTCTAATAAGTTTCTTGTCGGGTGAGAAATGGTTGAAAACTCGGGACGGGTATAGATCTGCTCCGGATACGATTTTATTTGATTCAGACTGGGCATCTGTTTCTCAGTTTGTTGATCTTCCTCTAATAGATGATGCCTTCTATGGCAAGTCAATCTTTTCATTCAAGAACGAACTGAAGATGCTTGGTGTTATTGTTGATTTCACTGAAGGAGCACGTCTTGTCGCCCGAGGTTTAGAGTTGCCTGGGGAGCCACTATCTGTAAGAGCAGAATGTGCTTTCTCTTTGCTGAATTGTGCAGTGTCTCTTCGGCAGAGTAGTAAATCGTCTGGTCAGTCTTTACCGTCTTTACTTGGAAATTTTGTCAACAAACTGAAAGGAAGCAAATGGATAAAAACCCACATGGGGTACAGGACCCCAGAGGAAGCTCTTATTTTCAACCCAGAGTGGAATTTCTGCCTAGATGAACGTGATGGACCTTTCATTGATCAAGGCTTCTATGGGAATTTGACTTCCCTTCATAGGAAAGAACTAGTAGCTATTGGCGTGAAAGAAGATACTGAGGATGTTTGCACTTCAATTTTCCAGATTCTTACTTCTCACACAGAAACTTCTGCCGTAATGCGAATCTACCAATTTCTGCATAAATACATGCAGAGTTTAAATTCACAGAGTTGTTTTGTATCTCAATTATGGATTCCAGATCCAGAAGGAAACAATGGGAAATGGGTAAGCAATTGGTTCTGTGTGCTTCATGACAGAGACAATCTGTTTGGCTCTT
Organism: Vaccinium myrtillus; assembly: GCA_016920895.1. NCBI lineage: Eukaryota > Viridiplantae > Streptophyta > Magnoliopsida > Ericales > Ericaceae > Vaccinium > Vaccinium myrtillus. The sequence continues at coordinate 18,168 of JADGMU010000693.1, read as the reverse complement.
TTCTGCATGTTCTTGACAGACATTATAAGGAGGAATTGTTAGCTTTTCTGTCAACAACTTTTGGAGTTGATCCGTTTCCTACCCTTTTCAGATATGTTGATCTCTGGAACAACTGGGTGGCATGTAACCACTGTGTATCTTCCGCGGAGCTACATTTGTTTTGGGGATGTATTTCGGAAGATTGGAACCCGGTTTTAGAGAAGACTATCAAGAAAGGAATAACCATGCTACCGGCAGTTTCCGTTTCAGGGGCAGTTCAGTTAGTGGAAAGAGACGAATTATTTATACCCAACGATTTGAGTCTGAAAAAGTTGTTTGGAGAAGCTAGTGAAAAGCCACTGTTTGTCTGGTTCCCCCAGAATGGCACATCATCCCTCTCTAAACTGTATGAAATCTACAGAAGCTTTGGAGTGCAAAAGATATCTGAAGCTGTTCAGATTTCCTCAAATTCTGAGCTTGAAAAAATGGATAGGGAGAACAGCCTGATCGGAAAGCCCTTGATTAAAATTGTATTAGCTTTAAATGCATAAATCCTGTAATTTACATGCCGGTGGAAGAAAGACACCGGATAGCAAAGTCTCTTCTTGACATCTCAATATTTGGGACTGAAAAACCTTTGATGCTCAGTTGTTTCTTGGATTTACCCTCCTCAAAGAAGAGACTGCAAGTTGAAATGAGAAAACTGGTGCTGTGGGAGAAGAACTCGCATAAATTGCTCGTCCATAAACCAAGCTGGAAAGGTGGAAGTGGGACCAAAAGTACGGAGTTCATTACTGATTTTTCCAGAGCTATCGCAGAGGCGGTTCTACCAAAAGCCAGTGCTTTTGTGGAAGAACTGTGCAAGACTATCAAAATAGGATTTGCTTTTGGTTTTAAGGAGGATGAGGTGGATTCCTTGCTGCTGAGTGAAAATCTAGAGCTGTTTCCAGTGGATGCTAGCTTCCTTGAATGTGCATTCCCAGCTGCTAAGAACCAGCATCGCAGCCGAGACCCGCCTTGCACGCCTGAGGCATCGATCCATAAGAAGCAACGGCGGTACTGAATCTTTTGGGGATTTTGCCTTGTGATATAGTAACTGGTATGTAGATAAAAATCTGGTGGTACTACTTTTTTTTTTTTTTGCTGTGCAATGTACTGGAATAGGTTGGGATGTGAAGACTGCTGAAACTACTTTTTGTTGAACTTCACAGTAACTACACCTTACCAAAATCTATGGTTGTTGGGCGTGTTAATCATGAAGTGTTGATATATGTGTATATATTACTACTAATGTGGCTTGGTCCTCTTATTCAAGTTCTCACCCAGTAATTTCAGTTTGGAAAATGATTAATGTGTTCTAATATGAACAAATAATAACCACTGAAATTTTCAGCATTTATTTGAAGCCATTGATATAGATATAGTTATGGACTTCCTGTCATTGACGGATTGGATGACTGGTATAACTTGCTGCTTGCGCAGCCTGAACTTTTTGTTGATGACTGGAACACACCGGAATGGGAAATCTGGTGCCAACATTGTATTTTACAGGTTATTTTTTGTTTTTTTTTTTATAACCTTATGATCGGCCCAGCTTGCGTGCACATCGACTTATTCCAAGGCCCTGGAGGTAACGACAGGGCACAACCCCCGGTGGCCCCAAGAGTTTGCTGGCAAGGGGAATCAACCTGAAACCTTAGGTTTGAGCAAACCCCTAAGTCCCAAGGTAAGACCACTTTATCAACCCTTTAGGTTACAGTATTTTAGTTCTGATGATGCAGCGATAAGAACCTATTAGCAGATTTGCAAGCACATTATATGGAGAGCACACTGTCTGGAGTAGGTTACATTTAGGATACAGGGAATTTGTAACTCATTATGGTACGGGGGACCACGCCTAATGCCGTAGGGTAGCTTAGAGTTTAATAGTCTCAGTCCATAACCCGCCTAAAATCTTCCGTTGCACCAAAAAAAAAAAAAAAAAAACCCGCCTAATGATATAACGTAGCTTTGTTTATAAGAAACTGGACAGGAAACCTGTCAAATTTAGTAACAATTATGTTACCCCACCCTGCCCCACAAGCAGAAGTTCAAGGTGTTATTTATATAATTACTCAAAATAAACCGAGGCACAAGTAAAAAATTTCAATTTTGAGTGGAGACTTGTGACCCATGTGCCCCATGTAAAGTCCGCCTCTACTGTGGAACATAATGCACAGTAAATCTTGGATGGTGGGAATAGAAATTAGAGTCCTATTGTCAGCCCACAAAGAAGACAAAAAAAACTCTAGTGTATTTTTTTAAACTTTACTATACACTTTCACATATTCTTATGCACTTTTCACATATTTCCATATACTTTTTAAACCTTAACGAGAGCCCAAAGCTGGTTTTAGAAATTTCCTTGAAATTAAGGAATCGAATTTTCAATGTAACACACAATCATGCAACAGGAGAAATCAGGTACCGAAGAAAGTAACATTGACAAGCATAAACAAGATGACAGCTTGCCTACACTAGAACAAAAAACATGAAACTACTCCCTCTGTCTTGAATTTATTGTCCATTTATGTGCATGCATGCCAATTTTCAATTGGCTATATCTTTCAACCTATAATTATTTTTATAATTTTGAAAACTTTGTTGAATAGAACTTATCGAGTACCATCAAACGAGATCCATATTGAATATATATAACATTATAAATTTGAAAATATAAACAATTTTTTGAGGTATCGTGAATAGGAAAAGTGGACAAGAAATATGGAACGGAGGGAGTAACTAAAAATCTTAGTCAAAAACAAAGAGAACAAGTTCACACACGACTTCACCTGTGTTACATGGATTCAGGTATAGGTGTCGCGTGCAGTTATGTGTCTATGAGTGTCCAATTCATGCAACTTCTGTTTCAAGGACACAGAGATATGCCAATTATATACATTTCTTAGTATAGTCCATTTCTTGCTCCGGTCAAACAGTTTTTACCAAGTGCCTTTTCATGTAGAAATTCTACGCCTTGTCCCTGGTAGATTCAAATTACAAATATTCTTGCCAAGTGGATATCCAACTCAATCTATTCACCACGAATCTCTTACCCCTATCCGAGGGTACTTTTCAATTTTGAAGGGTCCATGTATCATAGCACTATGCAAATTCAAAGTGCAAAACCGCACAGAATCGTTGGAGAGCCTTAATTCAACTCAACAACCCAGTTCATCTTGTCATCTGTGAGCCCCATCTGTAGTCTTGTTAGTGCAGAATATAGTTGCTGTGACACAACACCAACTTCACTGTCACCGTAAGAGAGCCTGCAAAAAAACAACAATAACTTAACAGATCGACTTATTGAGAAAAACCAAAATGAGGATTCATCATACACTAGGCACCACATATAGCAGAGTCCAGTTTAGAAGTGAGGGTCTTCGTCTCTCACATACTTTTAGCAACAGACGTCGTGTTAATGCAAATTGTTCATTTCAGTTTTCCCACTAGAATAATAGACATTATGTCATGTGCATATGAACTTCTAAAGAGTGGGTTTCAAACCTGGATGGCACTATTTAACTCAATCCATTATAGGAAGGTCAATGTATTTGTTGTTTTGGTTGCTTCCAAGGTCCTTTTTTTTTTTTTCTTCTTTTTTTGAATTTTTTGGCAAAGAATGTAAAAAATTGCAATGGCAAATTAAAAGGAAGACAAACCAACATTTGCCATCTTACCGTGAAAATACATATAGATTAGGGCATGAGACTGTATAAACGGGCGTAAAGTACCATTTCGCAATGCATGACAAAGAAATGATAGCCCACTTGCATAAGCTCAGATGTGCGCTCGCATGGAATGCACCTAGGAGGGTGCACATGGGGGACCACACTTGGAGTGCACCTAGTAGAGTGCAAATGAGAGCACACTAGGAGCGCACGCAGAAGCGTGTACGTAGGAGAATACACTTAGGGTCACTACAAGAAAATTGGCCCGTAATGACAAGCAAAAATTGTCACTAAATATTGAAAAATTGTTACTAAATGTTTCAGTGACACAAAATTTGTATGTCACAAGGATGTCACTAAAAACGTGTTGCTAAAAGTTAATAGTGACATTTTTTACAAAGATGTCACTAATATTTGCTCTTAGTGGCAAGTGGTAGGTTGTCACTATAAGATGGCATTTAGTGACAACATTTAAAAAGATAACCAAAATAGGAACCTATAGACACCCCAATTTTAATCCAAGTGTTCTTTCATCATCGTCTCTCATCCGAGACTCGAATGACATAGGTCATGTCACCATCGGGTCGCCTCTTGATCGAGTCACCCCTGTCTGTCGCTCGAAAATCTGGCTAAGTATGGAAAATTAAATTTTTTTGGGAAGATCTGATTTGGCCAATAAAGTCCCGGTAATTGTTCCTTGGATTTTTCTAATCAAAATGGTATAATCGGAAGTTATTTTTAAGTAAGGCAAAGTCATCTTTCGCCCCTTTTCTTCGGAGAAAAATGTGTCCGTTTTCGGTTTTGTACTAAAAGTGGGGAGATGAGATTTTGATTGGATTGGGATATCAAAATTCTGGCAATGTCATTGTTTCCGAAAGGGGGGTACTTCCTTATTTTCATAAATAAATTAAAGTAAAGAAAACTCAAAATTATTATCTTTACTTGAGTTTGGTTTATGAAAATAAGTACCCATGTGCATGCCCAATGACGAATAAAACGATCAAACTGCCTTGGAACTTGTCCAGAAAATTGGGAACTTAGCCTCACAGGCCGCACGGCTCCTGCCACAAGCCGCGCGGCTCCCCCATGCTAGCCGCACGGCTGGTGTTCTTATCTTCTGAAAAATTCCTGACAAACCAGTTCAGGAATATCATCATCATCAAGCCACCGCCGAATATCATCATGTATATTCCCTCAAAACCGGCTATAAATAGGGACCTTCTCTTCACCTCTCAACACACCAGAAATCATACCGGAAAGAATTTCCGTCGAGTATTCCGGCGAAATTCTCATTCGAAACCACCAGTAAAATCCCTGAAATTCCGTGTTTCATTTTCATCCCCTTTCAATTTCTCTAAACCAAACCCTCCATACCACTCCAAACTATACCAAATCTTGATCCTACAAGTTCAAACCCGAAGAATCAGGAGTTTTCAACCTCTGTTTCGAGTTCCCGAAAGGTATAAATCGTTTTCAGATTTCGGTTTTCAAATCGTGACTCTCTGAGGGCATCCCCGAGTTAATAACGGTTTCAATAGCCGTATCTTAACTCGGTAAACCATTTTCGAAAGAAAGACCGGCTTTTCGGAGCCGTACCGGGCGATTTTTCTCGATAAACGCACGGTACGATCCATACCGGAAATAAGTTTCACTTCAATAACTTGCTTACAAACAAAAACAACTTATTTGGAGTAGATTTGAAGAAGAAAATCAAGTTTTGAACGGGTTTTGGACTCACTGGTCTTGAAACAAAAGTTTTGAAAATAGGGTTGTACGCAAGCCGCGCAGCTTGTAGTGTAGGCCGCACGGCCCCTGTGTAGGAGCCGCACGGCTCCCATTTAAAACAAAAAAATTTCACTCTGTTTTCCCCTGTTCGTACCCTATTTCACTGTTCTTTTTCTGCAACTTTTTTGTCTATTACACTTTTCCCCTTTTATTTTCTTATTTTTACTATTTAGTCCTCTTTGTTTAAGTTTTATTTCCGTTATGGTTTTAATTTATCTCTTTATTTGCTTGTTTAATTGTCAAGGTTTTCAATAAAATATTTTCTACAAAAATCCCACAAATTATTTAGTAGCGACTGAGAATTTCTCGGGCGAGCGGGATGCTTTTTAATAAAACCTTCCCCGCGCGTAACCTGGCTTCCGAATCCAAAAAGAATCTTTTCGCAGATCAAATCTTTCCCAACGTGGCATGAGAGTCAACAATTGTTCTTAAAACGGTTTCTCGGTTACCAAACATTTTCTAAATTTAAACCCCGGGTGGCGACTCATTTTTTTGTTTTCACGTCCGAACTTCGAGAGCGAGCCGTGTGGATCTTACCGTCCACAGAACCACTTTCTAGGCGCTGGGTATCGAACCCGCATCACCTCGCTTCTACCACGATTCTTGCACCATCCCATCAACCACCAGACCAACAACAACTTTCGTGCTCTGTTTCCATCTAATATTATATATATAGTATACGATGAACATTTATTCCATAATGCAAATATTTCTTGTCCGCTAATGGGTGCCCCTGAGGCAATTGTTTAGGTGCAATAAATATGCCTAGATATATTGAGTGGTGTTTATGAAAATTTACAAACCATCACTTCTCACCATTATTTCCCATATTAGACATAAATGCTTGTAATATTTATTTCTAATGACAATCTTACCCTCATTTTCTTTAGGCATGATTTTGCCTATATCTATATTTCATTAACAAATATACATATATCCTATATATGCATATTATTATACATGTGTTATATATACAATAAATATCTAATAAAGGCTCCCTTAAACTCTACGATGCAGAATTTTTTGTTCGGGATCTAATTTCGACGATCCAAACCATTAGATGTGTTCAAAACATGTTTTTAAGATCCAAAACGAAAATTCGTCAAAAAAAGAAAAAGAAAAAAAAAGGAAATGGTTGATCCGAACAGTTTTTGATAAAATGTGTATATGTATGGTTTATCGAAAACTGCTCGGATCAAGCCCTTCCGGGTTTTTTTTTTTTACGAATCCTCGCGTTGGACCTTAAAAACACGTTTTGTATATATATATTATCATTATATGATATATGCTTCGCTCCTTTTGTAAAGTCTAATTAATAGTAAGTAATATGCTTCGCTCCTTTTGTACATTTTTTTAGTTACTCAAATTCAATTCATTAGATGTGTAAGCATATTTTTGTTTGTTTTATTTTATTACGATATTGTATGTAAATTCATGTAATTATAATATATAAAGACTGTAATATACTCCTATGAGATAGCATGTATATATACATCCACTATATAGACAAGGTTTTCTCAAACAAATTACCCAAATTTAGTTAATTAAATTGAACTCAACTTTTTTTTTTTAAATCTAATTACTGTGAATTTTTTTTCATTATATAAACTTTAAAGGTAAAGCATGACTATATGACGATATTTAGGGACAACAATTAGTTGTCACTAATTTAAATCTGTAGTGACAATATTTGTTTTTGTCACTAAATTATTATCTTTAGTGACAATATTTATGTCTCGTTACTAAATATAACTTTCTAGTGACAATTTTCTTGTATTGCCACAAAATACAATGTTTTAGTGACAAGTTTACTTTTGTCACTGAACATATCATTTTAGTGACAAATTTTGAGTTGCCACAAAGATTTTTGTCACAAAAGCCCATTTTTCTTGTAGTGGGTGTGCCAATAGTTGGAGCTCACCTGATGTAGAGACCCGTAAATTTTTAATTATTTTTCCAGAAATAAAGTTGGGGAAATGTGAGAAATTGTTTAAAATGTTTAAGTGTTGAATTATTTAGTCATCTGAGTGAAATTGGGCCAAATTGAATTACACAAGCCAATACAAGGGCCGGGGGTGTAATTATTTGAAATATGTGTGCATATGTGGTGTGTGAGAGGAGAGAGAACTCATTTCCTCTCCCAAAATCAGCCGACCCATTTCTCTCTCTCTCTCCTCCTCTATTGTTCTTCTTTCTCTTTCACAAATCTCCCCAAAATTTGACAAATCCTCTTGACCCTTTCACAAATCCTTCAACTACTGGTCACCAAAGCTTGATATCTTCTTGCATTTACCTTGGGAAAGCTCAAATTGGTGGATTCTTGAGTTTGGAAGCTAGGGTTTTGCTCTCACATTGATTCCAAGATCTCTCACTTGAGGTAGGGAAATTTTTATCTTTTCTAAGTGCTAATGTAGGGTGGGTGTTTGTATAGCTTCTCCTTAATCAATCTTGTATATGGTGTGCTGTCTTTTCTTAAGAAAACTCATTCTAATCATGGTTGGTTTGATCTTTGAAATTAATCCTTTTTCCCATGGAGTTGTTGAACGGTTATTGATGATCTCTTGCTCTCTAGTGCATATGAGTAGTTAGTACCATGAATTTTGTGTTGGGAACCTTATCTCGTTAAGTTGGTGGATACACATCCGAAACCTATCCTCTGCCATGAAAATTTTCGTGTACAGCTTGTGTATTGATACACCAAAAATAGTGTATTGATACACCAAAAATAGTGTATCGATACACTTGCTCTCTGGATTCTGTAGTTTGTGTATTGATACATCAGAAAAAGTGTATCAATACACTTGCTGTCTGGAACTTCGTAACCTGGGTATTGATACACCCGAAATGGTGTATCAATACACTTATCTATTGTTCTTTAATATTTCGTTCTCTTGTTCTTTTAACCTTCGGTAGGTCCCGAATCATCTCTAAAGTTTAAAAACTTGTGATTTATTTTAGATAAACTTGTCCTAGAATTGATAGATGAACGTTATGCTATTTCGTTGTTTGTTCGGAAAGTTTTTGGACACAATGGTCGAAAGCATTTGTGGGACGCGTACGAACACATGAAATCTTTTAAAAGAGAGTGGTGGGTGTGAGTTATGTGATGACACATACGTGAATTGAGATGAACGATAAATTAAGGTGAATGAACACATGAGGAACGACATGGATACGGGGCCGAAAGGTAGCCCGGAATGATACAAGGGCCGTCCTTTGGACGTGTCGCTAAGAATGATACTCGGTCCGTCCTGTGGACGTGTCGCGAGGAATTGTGCCTTGGCCAAGGGGAAGATGATACGGGGCTGAAAGGTAGCCCGTAATTGATACTCGGGCCGTCCTATGGACGTGTCGCGAGGAATTTCTTAATTGGAGAACTAAAATGAATTAGACACATTACGATATGAACGAGTTGGACACATGCGAGATGTTGGGTATGTGTCGGGTACTAGGGATGATAAGAAAGGGAATTTATTGGCTTATGAATTGGTTTTCAATCCTTTAACCATTAAAATTTCTTGATCCTTGTTGCGTGACTTGTGCTTTCTTTGTCTATCAATCACTAGCATTTCATTGCATTTAGGATTGGTAGATTTTTCTCTACTGGGCTAGTGAGCTCACCCTTTGTAAGGACTCGTAATTTTATATAATTTTTCTAAAATAATGTTGGGGAAGTGTGAGGAAATGAAAATAGAGTAATATAGGGTCAATTTGAAGTTAGTATTGCATTTGGGTCTTTGTGAGATGCATTATGAACATGAGGGGTGTAAGTGTGATTTGTGGGAGTGCATATAGATATGTATGGCTGTTTTTTTTTTTGAGCATGCAAAACACACTCTTCTCCTCCCACAAACCAACGACACTTCCTCTCTCTACTCCTCTCCCAAATTTCCTCCATCTCTCTACAAAATTCACACCTCCAAACCTCATTTCTTCAAGATTTACCTTCATATTCGTCATCTACACGCGATTTGGAGTCCAGGTTTCTTTGGAATTGCTTGGTGAGGTCTCACTTTGTTTGGGGTTGCAAGAACAAGCTAGGGCTTTCACCCTCTCATCCTTGGAGCTAAACCATTGAGGTATGGAACAACATTCTACCTTCTCTAAGTGTATGTTGAATGAATTAATGTACTACTCTTAATCTTGCTCCTAAAATTCCTATTAAACTTGATTGTCACCATGGAAGTTGAGCTTGGATTTGATTGAGTTGGGTTTTGTATGTTTAGTTGATAAATCCATGAATTGATTGTGGATGTGTCTCTCCCTCTTGATTAGTTGTGTTTTGGAACCTCATTTTGCCTTGGATTGAAGCCCCCATCACTTTGAGCTAAGTTGTACATTTTTCACCCGAAACCCATTTGGATCGATCCACCCTTAAGGTTGGATCGATCCAAAATGCTCTGTTGGTGTTTTGGACCTCTATGGATCGATCCACTATTGGTCCGGATCAATCCAGAACCTTCTGTTTGCTCTCGGAACATTTTGGATCGATCCACCCACTTCTTGGATTGATCCAGACCATGTGGATTGATCCACACCTCTTTTGGATCGATCCAGATTCCTTCTGTTCAGGCAGATTTTTTACCCAACTTTGCGGGCACGCCCCGGCTTCGTCCGAACTCCGATTGAGGCGATTCTTGGACCGTTGGAAAGCTCTATGAGTCTACTTTCACACCCAATTGATCTCATATTCATATCCTTTGTATTTTGAGAGAAATTTTCTTTTTACTATCAGCGTGTCGTATTTTCTCGAGGTTCATAACTCCGTTTTCATGTTCCTTTGCTCCGGGCCTTCATTGGTCTTTCCCAAGCTTCTCGAATCGACCTCTAAGCTTTGTTAGCCTATCATGGTATAAATTATGCTTTCTCTTGATCTCTCACGTTCTTGGACACAGGTTAACTATGCCATAACCGACACACCACGAGTTCTTTGGACAAAATGGATTAAGTGAATGTTTTAGACACTTGTGAAAGAGTATTGGAATACGTGAATTGGATTTGGGCACTAAGTTGAACTTATGAATTGATAAGTGGAGATGAAAATGTGAAATATGTGACACGGGGCCCGAAAGGGTATGCCCGGAGTGACATGTGACCTTTATGGTATGCCCGGAGTGACACGGGGCCTATATGGCATGCCCGGAGAATAAACGAATGATTAAAGGGAATAAGATGTATATGATAAATGTGATGGATACTCGGGTTGTTTTAGATATTTTGGGTATTCGTGAAGTATTGTGAAATGAAATGTTTTGTGTAAATGGTTGTGTTTTGAAGGGACTGAACCCAAGACACGAAATGTAACGGTTATGAGGAAACTTATGGACAATCTGGTTTCATTAGATCTTTGAGGCATCTCCTAGACATTTTGTCATCGAGTTGATTTATCTTGGTCCAGCTTAGCTTACTCATTCATGTGTATCATACCTTCATGTGCATCTTTCATTCTCTATACCCTTAGTGTTGGTAGAAAAGTTTCCTACTGGGCTAGTGAGCTCACCCTATCATTTTCACGTACCCGACAAGGGACATGAGACGGATGCTTGGAGTGTGAATGCTTGCCATGAAGGTTTTATGATCATGAAGTTATTTTCTCATCTTCATACTACGTATATTTTTGGAAGATGACTCTGTAACTTTAATTTCTCCAAGCTTTTGACTATTTCAACTCATGTAATAACTTTAAAACCCTTTGTTATTTATTTATTTTTTTGCAAGAGTACGGGTACCCTTGAGCAGAAGCTCATTGTACTTTGACTTTGACCTTCTATGGGAAATTGTTTGACTTTGATCGATCCTACGTGGATTTTATTTGTATTTTGGCTTATTAAAATTGAGGGCGTGACACCCTTATAATTTCAGATACCCAACACGGAGTATGATATGGATTGCTTGGAGTGTATGCATGCATCTATTTTGAAAGTTTAACGGAGGAGTTACCTTATCATCTTAGAACTTATATTTTTGATAAGATGATTTTGTAACTTAATTAAGTTCCATCTTTTGACTTGGGTTTGTTATAATACTTGTAACTCATATACTTATGTTTTGGGCATGGGAATCCCGTGAACTTTATGGTGTATGACTTTGACTTTATGGGTCAAGCTTGGACTTTGACCCGGACCTTAGACTTTGTTGACTTTCCACGTGGATTTATATTCCTTTTATCTTTTAAATTTTGAGGGTGTGACACCTGAAGTGGTGTGAGTGAGATTCCATTGTATACGAGCGAGAAACTTGTAAAAAATACTTATATGCAATAAAAGATGTATTCTTTTTTGCTTGTTCTGCTGCGTCTATACTCAATATTTTGGTCAAATGTACATTTAAAACAAATTTCTCAATACTCCCTAATACTATTTCGTTGAACAAACTATTTTCCAAATCTCCCCAAACAACTTTTTAGCTTTTAATTAATATCAAAACTGTAAAATGTTCATCTAAAATGTAAAATCAGAAAAGACAATCTCTCCAAAACCCCAAACGTAAGCTTTCTTAAAACTCAAGCTTCATTGAGCAGAGCAGCTATTTAGACATCATCAAACATTAGATTAAATCGGGTAGTTTTCGTGCTTGAGCAGGCATGCAGTCCTCCCTATTCCATCCATGAGCAAGGCATGCAGTCCTCTCTATATTGCAGTTCTCCCTATTCCATGCAGTCCTCTCTACATTGCAGTCCTCCCTAGTCCATCCACGAGCAAGTCATGCTGTCCTCTATATATTGCAGTCCTCCCTATTTTCCAGCCATTTGGTATTTTACTTTAGTGAATGAATTACTATAACTTGAATTCTTTTCACCAACTAATAATTACTTCCATGTATTTCCTAGACAAACATTCAAACACGAAACTGCAAATGGAAAACCATAATATACACATTTACCTTTCTCCATGATAAGTTATACTGCCAACAGGTGATACAACAACAGCTGTTCCAGTACAAAATACTTCATCAGCATCAAGTAATTCGTCCACTGCTACAAGCCGTTCCTCAACCTACACGTTGCTATGTCACTCAATGACTCAACTGTGGACCAAACTGCAGGATATTCATATAAACTGTTGGGATCCACCCCGTGTGGGCCGGATGGGCTTAGCCCCAAGTTGTCTCAGATTTCTTGTGTGTGTTTACGTGCGTGTGTGCCCCGGAAAGCACAACATAAACTCCATAACCAGTGGAACAAAGAAGAACAGCAACAACCCAGGATTAAAAGATAAAAAATAGAAACTGATACCACAATCCGAATCAAAATCTTGTCCATAAAGTGATGAAGATGGCCATTACATTCTTTTAGTACCAATTGCATACTTTCATCATTTCAGATTTTTTAACTGATTAGATATGCGAATTTTGTATGTTATATGCAAGCGGAGACACAAAGAAACTTAATCATATCACATAGTTTCATGGAAAACATATCTGGAGGCAAGTTGTTGCAGTGTTTGAAAGCTAAGAAGATTTCATTCAGAATTACTGATGGAGTCCTAATAAAACATGCACTGTTGGGCCATTGGTTCTAGAATCAAGTTGCTTCATTTTGCTTTTGTGTGAAAAAAAAACCTGGCCCATGTGCACCAACAGTGAGTGTTCTGTAATTGTCTGCCGATAATTTCAAGTTTTATTAGGACTCCTAATCAGTAATTTTGCATGACATCCTGTTACACACATGCACACACAAAGGTTCAAACGATAAAAGAAGAAAATCTGCTCTTTCTTTTTTCAAAAGATGGACTTTGGAAGGTCCATTTTATTCCTTTGATAATATAATTTCAGGTGTACCCTTTATCAATTGGATGTCCAAGTTGACAGATTCCCTCGATGTGTTAAGTCCAATATAAGGGCAGTTGTGTGTTGTTAATTGATGTTTCTAATTTGTCAGTTGACTCGCACCGGGTTGGAATTTGTCCCACACAGGATAATTATCACCTCGAAAACTAGTATATGAGCCCGCCTCTCCACTAATTGCCAATTGGTTTTGAGTTGGATGTTTTAACGTGGTATCAGAGCTAGGTTTTCAGAGGCTTTTCCCCTTTGCTTGTGCCATAATTGCACTTCGTTCCGTTGTGATCTATATGCTCCGGCTCCTTTGTTGCCCTCTCCACATGCGAATCAAGGGTCGCATGTGCGGGGGAGTGTTGGAATTTGTCCCACATCGGTTAATTATCACCTCGAAAACTAGTATATGAGCCTAGGCGGCATCTCCACTCATTGCCATTTGGTTTTGAGTTGGATGCTTTAACATGTAGAATTCTCGGTCCTTCAAAAAAATTACTTGTTGCATGATATGTTGATGTTCCTTTTGATGATAAAAACAGATATGAAGGAAAGATGTTCATTTTGAGATCTGGCTTTTGAGAGATCATTAATCCAGTCACCTAAGTTCTCCAAGAATTTATTGCAGATCATTGCAACATGATTATGTTACTTGTTGGGAAGTTTGAAGAAACTCGTCGCTCATTAAAAAAATCACACTTGTTTCATCTCAAATTCATGAAAAGGATCACGCTGCTGCACAGAGGATGAAGCAAAAGGTATGCTTGTTGTGAGAGTGCTTATGCTATTTATTGTATTATTAATTAGCATCGGTCATCAAAGTTTTTACAGGAAATTCTGGGTCGATGGTCATATCACATATTCTCTGCTTGAGCTTGTTTTTCAGTTATGATGCATATTCATCAGCCCAGCTTCTATACTCTCTTCTTATCACGCTCATAGCACAACAAGGTAATGCCTCTTCGGCTCTTCCAATAGAATATTAAATGAATGTTCCTTCAGTATGCATTGTACCGTTCGTTTCTTTAAAATTGATGCTATTAAGGTAAATCTTCTGAAGAATACTTTTTACAAACTGAGATCGATCATGCACGAGGTATCCGAACACAAAATAACTAATTTTGTTGGGAGAGAGGTTGTACTTGCAACTCTTGGCTTCGATACCATTCACACGCTTTGAAGAGGAAATAGGATATTCAAGGTTATCACAATGCCCTTGCTCAACTTTCATGGAGTTGTGTCAATGATGGGTATGACAGACTTCTAGTTCTTTATGCACTGCCCTCCCTGTCCCTAGTCATTCTTCGTCCTCTCTTTTTTACCCGGGCAAGCAGCGTGAGGCATCTGTTTGCTTGCAATTTAAGCCCAACACATTGCAGCATGTGCCATTTTCCTTGCTGCCAAGCTTCTTAAAGTAAAGCTTCCATCCGTCGGTGAGAAGGTCTTGCATTGGTTTCTACCTTTCTGGTCATCGACTAGGGATTGGAGGGCAGTGCATAAAGAACTAGAAGTTTGTCATACCCATCATTGACAACACTCCATGCAAGTTGAACAAGGGCATAGTGAGTGACCTTGAATTTATTTGTTGCCTCTCCAAGGGGTGTGTATGTATCATGCACATAAAGATAGAAGCCAAGAGTTGCGAGTACAACCCTCTCCCCTAACAAAATCACTTCTTTTTGTAGTTCGCATACCTCATGCATAATCGATCTCAGTACGTCAAATAAGGTAATATTTATGAAGTCCAAAAAAGAAGTCTTCAGAAGATTACTTTAATAGCATCAGTGTTAATGAAACGAACCGTACAATGCATACTCAAGGACCAATCATTTAATAATCTACCAGAAAAGCGGAAGAGGCGCATACTTTGTTGTGCTATGAGCATGATAAGAAGAGTGCATAGAAGCTGGACTAATATATGCATTAAGACTGAAAAACAAGCTCAAGCAGAGAATATGTGATGACCGTAGACCCAGAATTTCCTCTAAAAACGTTAATGGCCAATGCTAATTAAAAATAAGATGAGTAGCATAAGTACTATCACAACAAACATACCTTTTGCTTGATCTGTACAGTAGGAAGATCCTTTTCATGAATTTGAGATGAAACAAGTACATTTTTTTGTAATGAGACCTTCAAAAGAAATAGCAGGTTTTCTTCTTCTATTGTATGGACCTATGTGTGCATGTGTGTAAGAGGATTTCATGCAACATATGATTACGAGTCCTAATAAAACACGCACTGTTGGTTATTGGTTCTAGAACCAACTTGCTTCCTATGTTACATGGATCCACGATTTTGGGGTAAGTACCCATGTTGACACAACACTATACAGGTGCACAATCCACACTGGATTCGCCCAAAAGAATCTGGACACGTGAGGAGGAAGAATGCGAATGAGAAGGCGAGAGAGAGAGAGAGAGTGAGAGAGAGAGAGAGAGAGAGAAGAGATACTGATGTCTCCGACGTCCTATGAAACACGGTCCGCCATTTTTGGCGAACTATCCATGTCGACACGACACAGGTGCAGGGGCAGGATATGTGCCCGGTGCGGCAGATGAAAATCAGAGACGTTGGGGCAGATCAGGCGACATGAAGAAGAAGAAGAAGAAGAAGATCGCAGTACCTGAAAGGAGCAGCGGCACAAGGGGTCGGAGGACCAGCAACCAGTTCAGGTCGGGGAAGCACAGGACTCAACAGCAACAGCAGAAGATCGAAGAAGAAAGTGTGAGACATAGGGTTTTTAAATGGGCTTAGGGTTTTTCGAGCCTTTTGGGCTTATTGGACTTATCCACTATTAAATAGAACAAATGCTTAATGTGGTATTTGGGCTCCTCTATTAACTTGGGGATAAGTAATTGAGCCTACTGTTGTTGTCACCGAGTTCATCTTATCACGAATTTGGGCCAATTGGGATTGGACCACCATTCCATTTTAAAATATATTAAAAACATTATAATACATTAAACGTATGTTTATAATATTAATTTATAAAAACATTGAAAACTACGTGGCATATCCCCGTACCCATTGTTACACGGTTTTGGGTAGAACTCAACCCCAAAAGCTAGCTCATGAAGTGAGGGTATTCTCGTGCTTATATATTTCATATTATTTTGGTGACCAGGAGATGTGGGACTTCGCTTCACACCCTCGCTCACGCGCAACGTGTTAACTCGGCAACACCTGTCGCGTGCAGGCCAGAGACACGCACCCTACCCATCTTTGGTAGCCAACTCTGATACCATGTTACACGGTCTTGGATAGAACTCAACCCCAAAAGCTAGCTCATGAAGTGGGGGTGCCCTCACGCTTATATATTTCATATTACTTTGGTAACCAAGCGATGTGGGACTTCCCTTCACACCAGATGTGAGCCCGGAGATCGTATTGGGATCAAATCAGAATCGTATCTGATCAAATCGGGATCGTATCGTGATCAAATCTTGTAATCTTTTCCTTTTTTAGGCGTAGCTTTTCTCTATTTAAACATGTAATAGTTTCATTATTTTTTATTCCGATAATCAGTAATAACTCTATTTTAGTTTGTCATATGGTATCAGAGCCTAAGTTCTAGGCCTGTCGGAATCCGTTCTCCGGCGGCCGGCCTAATCCTCACCACTGTCCGCCGGGCACTATGAATCTACATCTCTCCTCTCTCCCCTGAAATTTGTTCGGCATCCGTTCTTCCTCCTATCTGCAGCCAAAATTTGTTCGGCATCTATTCTTCCTCCTATCTGTAGCCGAAATCTGTTCGGCCTCGGTTCTTCCTCCTATTTGCATATGTTCTAGTCTCCTTTTGCAATCTTCCTCTATTTGCATTGGTTCAGCTTTTTGTCAGTGTTTGGCATTTTCAACATTAATGGACGCACTTGATTGCAATTGGCTTATCTCCTTGGCAAACTCACGATGCTCTCCGGGCTCACATCGTGAGTTTGAGCAGGGGTGTGAAAGTATCATATTGCAATCCTCTATTTTACGCAATTTATCGAGATCGTATTGGGATCAAATCAGAATCGTATCGTGATCAAATTTGGATCAAATCAGGATCGTGTCGTGATCAAATCGGGATCGTATCGTGATCAAATCTCGCAATCTTTTCCTTTTTTAGGCGTAGCTTTTCTCTATTTAAACATGTAATAGTTTCATTATTTTGTATTCCGATTATCAGTAATATATCAATTCTTCTCTCCTCTAGTTTGTCACACCCGTATCCAAATTTGGATACATACCCACGAATCCACTTTTTTCGTGGTTGAGGTGTCTGACACTCAGATATGCACCCGTATCCGATTCACGTACCCGTATCCGTGTAACATAGATAATGGCACAAGCCATTACATGGTTGCATTTTTTCTCTCTTCCAAAAGATACGTGGATTGCCGAAACAGGCTTGTTATGCCTAGGCTCTCAGAAACAAGGCAAATGCCTGTACTATCAAGCAGTTGGCCCAAGTATGGCATTTTGCTTGCCCCTTCTTGGAGATAATGCATTTTGCACGCAAAAAAATAATGTGTTTACAAGATTTTTTTCGGAAAACAAATTTCACGAATTTTTTCGTCTCAATGAGATCTTTAAAGTCATATAAAAAATTTTGGGGAAAAAATCATGTTAATGCATTAATTTTTTGCATGCAAAATGCACTGTCTCCAAGAAGGGGCAAGCAATTTGGGACAGAGGGAGTACAACAATGCTCTTCCATTTTATTCTTGAAATATAGAAGAAATCCTAGCCAAGTAGCTTTACTTATTGTATTTTATTTTTGGTTTCTTTCATTTAGTCAATGAAATGTATGGCTGTATATCTCGTCTTGTTAAAATGATTTTCTTGAGTATTTTATATCGGGTGTTTGGTTTCTTTGATTTTCAAACACTGCGCCATACAATAGTGTTCACGTAATATATAATTAAGAAATGAGGTA